>OMPJ01038853.1:0-16627 GCA_900312935.1 Carapus acus | reverse complement strand
GCCATCCACCATTTTGAAAAGGTATGTGTCCCAACTTGAGAAATTTGATCTTTATGTCTGTTTTTTGTAAAACCTTGCCTCACACAGATTTCAACCTTTTTGTCGCACTTTAGGCAGTGACCCTGGACCCAAATTTCCTAGATGCATACATCAATTTAGGCAACGTTTTGAAGGAAGCGCGGATCTTTGACAGGTGAGTGTACCATATAATAGTGCTGAATGATTTATAAGTGTTTTTCTCTCCCTGTTTGAAACCTCATCCCGTGGCAAACTGATATTTTCAGAATAGCCCAACAGTTATCTCTAAGTTTCATCCATAAATGATGGCTTCATAGTCACCAAGATAGTGTGTAATGTGTTTTTGCACAGTCAAATTGTGCAAATTCTTTTAAAATCTTCCAGACGCAACATGTCTTTTGGGGTTAAATGATGAATGCAGAAAAGGCAATTGACGTGCTCTGATTCACTCTTTTGTTCTAGGGCTGTGGCCGGATATCTCAGAGCGCTCAGTCTCAGTCCCAACCATGCGGTCGTCCACGGAAACCTGGCCTGTGTGTACTACGAGCAGGGCCTCATCGACCTGGCCATCGACACGTACCGCCGCGCCATCGAGTTGCAGCCTCACTTCCCCGACGCTTACTGCAATCTGGCCAACGCTTTGAAGGAGAAGGGCAATGTAAGCCAATGGGTTTGTTAATTTAAATTTTTTGAATGTGTTTTTTGGGTTTTCATCCCATCAAGCCCCATACAGTTCCCTTTGCTGGTTTGGTTATTAACAAAGAGTTGTGTTACGTCCTGTGCAGGTATCCGAAGCTGAAGAGTGCTACAACACAGCGCTACGCCTTTGTCCAACTCATGCAGATTCGCTCAACAACCTGGCCAACATCAAGCGCGAGCAGGGAAACATCGAGGAAGCGGTGCAGCTGTACAGAAAAGCCCTGGAGGTACAGAATAAAAGTCACTAGTTTGACAGACTTACATTGATTATTCACAGTGATTGGGTTATCATAACTCTAATGTGATCTGTGTCCCATTTGAATGTCATTTTTCTGTTTTAGGTCTTCCCAGAGTTTGCAGCCGCTCACTCCAATCTGGCGAGTGTCCTTCAGCAGCAAGGCAAACTGCAGGAGGCCCTAATGCACTACAAGGAAGCTATCAGGTTTGTAACTATAAATTCCCATCCAGAGTAATGGCTCAAGCTGTCCCCTGCCCGTTGTTCAAAGGACGCAACACAGAATATTCTCAAAGGGGTCGTGACAATGCCTTCCCCCTCCTCCGATCACAGAATCAGCCCCACATTTGCCGATGCCTACTCCAACATGGGGAACACGCTCAAGGAAATGCAAGACGTACAAGGAGCTTTACAGTGCTACACCCGTGCCATTCAGATCAATCCGGCCTTTGCCGATGCTCACAGCAACTTGGCCTCTATTCACAAGGTAAGCGGGAGGCTCTCTGGGATTTGACAGAAAGCGAAGAAGCAGGGAAAGGAACAGACAAAAACAACCCTCGGTTGTCTTTGCTCACCTCCAGGATTCAGGCAATATCCCAGAGGCCATCGCATCTTATCGCACCGCCTTGAAGCTCAAGCCAGACTTTCCCGACGCTTACTGCAATTTGGCTCATTGCCTTCAGGTACGCATATCTTCCCCTCAATTACAGCTTCTCAGAAACACGCCCCACAGCTGTCGTATGTCTTTCTCACTGCCGAGCTAATGGAGATCCTCCCCCCGCGTCTCTCCTCCGCAGATCGTGTGCGACTGGACAGACTACGACGAGCGCATGAAGAAGCTCGTGAGCATCGTGGCCGACCAGCTGGATAAAAACCGCCTGCCCTCGGTGCACCCACACCACAGCATGCTGTACCCGCTCTCTCACGGCTTCCGCAAGGCGATCGCCGAACGCCACGGCAACCTTTGCTTGGACAAGGTAGAAACTCAATTCAAAGCAAGTACTGTTTAATTTCATTTGTGGGAATGGAAGGTGGCTGGTGATGGCAGTGGCTATCTGTGGGCATATGGGGAAGGTAGGGGATGGGCCAGATACTGTACAAAAGGCAAAAAAAAAATGGAAGCTATTTGGTGAATGGGTCCTTTGATGGAATGATGGTGGCAGATTGATTTTTCATTCAGTAGACAGTTATTTTCCCCTCCAGTAAATCATTGTCCTCAAATGTGTTATCTTACAATGCCCAATTTGTTCCTTTCACTGTGTGGCCCACCAAAGTGACACGACTGTTTGTTTCACAGATAAATGCTTTGCATAAACCAGCTTTTGAGCACCCAAAGGATCTGAAGGCAAGCGGGGGCCGCCTGCGCGTCGGCTATGTCAGCTCCGACTTCGGCAACCACCCTACGTCCCACCTGATGCAGTCTATTCCCGGCATGCACAACCCCGAGAAATTTGAGGTGAGATGCCTGAACTACCCTAAAGTTGAATTTGAATGAGAGGAATGTCCAACAGCGCCGTCACAAATGAGATTGGTCCTTCTCCAAGTGCTGTGCACTCGCTGATACTAACAAAATTCTTCTCCAACTTTCATTTCTAGGTTTTCTGTTATGCTCTCAGCCCTGATGATAGCACCAACTTCCGTGTCAAAGTGGTCGCTGAGGCTCACCATTTCACAGACCTTTCACAGGTAAATGCCTCTTATTCAATAAGCAAGACATTTTGCCTTGCAACGATGGGATAATAACTCCCACCTACCACATGTAATCTCTCGATTCAGAGGCAAAACATTTGAATCGTCGAAGTCGGGTGGCTCAACCATGGTCGTCTGAGAGGTGGCTGTCATTCACCGTATTCTCTGTCCCTTTAGATCCCCTGCAACGGGAAGGCAGCTGATCGCATTCACCAGGATGGAATCAACATTCTAGTTAACATGAATGGCTACACCAAAGGGGCTCGCAATGAGCTGTTTGCACTGCGCCCAGCACCAATTCAGGTAGCGTCCTTATGACTTCTGTATGAAACTCGTCTTTTTATTTTATTTTCTTATTCTTTTGGGGGGGGGAAGGCTTTATGTGTGTAACTTGCACTCACTTGTATCCAGTCTGAATTGCATCCATGATTTGTTTGTGTGTGCTCGTCCAAAAGACAATGTGGCTGGGTTACCCGGGAACAAGTGGCGCCCCCTTCATGGACTACATCATTTCCGACAAGGAGACGTCACCTCTGGAAGTAGCTGAACAATATTCTGAGAAACTGGCTTACATGCCACACACTTTCTTCATCGGAGACCATGCCAACATGTTCCCTCACCTCAAGGTTTGTGCAGTTCTCTCCTAATAGCTCTGCAAAGTGAGCTGCAAAGCACCACTGTGTCTCCTGCACAACCACAATGTTTGTTTGTTCGTTTTTTCCATTTCGCTGAATATCAATTGTATACATCAACAGACAGTAACAGTTGTGTCTGAGTATTTATTTTGAATGTTTTTATTTCTTTGCAGAAAAAGGCAGTGATTGATTTCAAATCCAACGGACACATCTTTGACAACCGCATTGTTCTTAATGGCATAGATCTCAAGGCATTCTTAGACAGTCTACCAGACGTGAAAGTGATCAAAGTAAGTAGAAGGAAATACCCTGAAACTTTGGACTTGTTGATTGAAGTTGCACCACTGTGTGATTCACAAATTGGTCAAAATTTTGATGAGATTTTCTTGAGTCTAATTTTCATACTAGGATTGATTGTCTCAAAACATTTTTGTGCACCTTTCATTTACCTGACATGTCGTTGCCCACCAGATGAAGTGCGACAACAGCCCGGAACCCACTGGGGACAGTAACGGAGCTCTCTCCATGCCAGTCATCCCCATGAACACAGCAGCTGAAGCCATCATCAACATGATCAACCAGGGCCAAATCCAGGTCACAATCAACGGATTCACAGTCAGCAATGGCCTGGCTACCACGCAGGTATGCTTCCAGTTGCTGATATGGAGGCTCTGAGCAAACATTTGAGCCCAAAGGGCACGATGACCGATTGTGTTGTCCCCTGTAGATCAATAACAAAGCAGCCACTGGTGAGGAGGTGCCACGCACTATTGTTGTGACGACGCGATCCCAGTATGGCCTCCCAGAGGACTCCATCGTCTACTGCAACTTCAACCAGCTCTATAAAATCGACCCTCCTACGCTTCAGATGTGGGCAAATGTAAGAAAACTCCGAGCGCTCTGTACATGCCTCTTTTTTTTTTTTGTTCCTGCAGCCTCATTAACGACTCAAACCTCTGCGTTTTTCTAGATTTTAAAGCGTGTGCCCAACAGCGTGTTGTGGCTCCTCCGTTTCCCGGCCGTGGGCGAGCCCAACATCCAGCAGTACGCCCAGAACATGGGTCTGCCCGGCTCCCGGATCATCTTCTCCCCCGTGGCCCCCAAGGAGGAGCACGTGAGGAGAGGACAGCTGGCCGACGTCTGCCTAGACACGCCCCTGTGCAACGGGCACACCACAGGCATGGATGTCCTCTGGGCTGGAACACCAATGGTCACAATGCCAGGTGAGTACTTTGTTGTTTTATGGTGTAGATGGTGGGTATTTGATGTGAAATGACAGCCCACTACACTCACTATTATATGTTAAGTTTCATGTTTAACTCGATCTGGTTTTTCTTTTGTGTCCTTTGTAAAGGTGAGACCCTCGCTTCCCGTGTAGCTGCCTCGCAACTCAGATGCCTGGGCTGCCCCGAACTGATCGCACAAAGTCGCCAGGACTACGAGGATATAGCCGTCAAACTGGGCTCCGACATGGAATAGTAAGTGAAGTCCGATCCGACCCCCCCTTTGTCGGTCAAACCGCCCGTCTGACCCGATTGTCTCGTCGATGTCTTGCAGCCTAAAGATGATCCGAGCACGCGTCTGGAAGCAGCGAATCTCCAGCCCCCTTTTCAACACAAAACAGTACACAATGGAACTGGAGAAGCTCTACCTGCAGATGTGGGAGCACCATGCAAACGGAAACAAGCCAGAACATCTGGTCAAAATCATTCAGATAGAGACCAGTGAGAATGCCTGAACTGCATGGACGTGTGTTGGTTTTTTTTATCCATTTCTCTGTTGCCCTCTTAAGTCCCCCCCCTTCCATTTGTACTCCGATCATTCATGCTACCATACCCTGACAGATTTTAAGCACCGCTCCACTCCACCCCCGGGATATTTATCCACTCTGACCTAGTCGGACTCTTTGTTTGTGAAGGAGCCAACTGCTGTACCCTCTTTGCCCATCTTCACTTTTTGTCTTCATCGCACATCACTTTTATCAGGCCAGGTAGAGCTGAAATATCAGGCTTTTTTTTCCCCATGAAGACTGCCGTCCTTAACAGCACAGATCTTGTGGGCATGGTGAAGTTGTGATGATGGACTTCTGGACTCAACAGGTGGATTCTTTGCACAAAATCCATGTGCTTTCAGAATGGATTGCCATCTCATCAGAAGAATACCCCGCCTTCTTCACCCATACTATTTATAAATGGTTTGTGTTGTGTCTAAAAGGACAATGTTGCACCAATAAAGTTGTAATTCTGACCCAAGTTGAAGCAGTTTTAACATGCTAGCCTAAAACCTGGGTTTGCAGCTGCTCTTTAGTTTGTCACATGCTGTTAATTACTGACTGCATTGACATACGTGTGCGAGATTTGAATGCTAGTCTAGATGATGACTTGTTTCCCCTCACCAAATGCCAATTTTTAAAGATTTCTGTTGTACAGACTATGCTCTCTAGCTGTTGTCCCGTTTGATGTCACTCTGCTTGTAAAGACAATTTGGACAGAGCTGAATAGAGCCGTTAAATTAGTGAAATGTCAAAATTTCAGTTTGAGATGTCACTTAAAAATCAGTTTTTGTTGAATAATGGGAGCCAGGAATGATATAGGTAAGTATTTTCTAAGCTGTTTTTGTTTTTGTATTGTCTGTTCGCTGTACGATCTCAATGATGTCCATGGGTTAAAAACACAATAAAAGATATGACATAAAAACTTCTTGTAATCTTTGTTATTCATCGTAATGTTCACAGTAAATATAAAAAATGTGGGCCGGGGTGTCAATGAGAGTTGTAGAAGTAATGAACATTCGCTAACTTTACCTTACAGGGCAGGGCGCAAAGATGTTAATGGACGGTGATTGACGACTGCAGCTCAGCACACCGGTGGACGGTCCATTCTCAACACTGCCGTGACGTCACCACCAAGCTCTTCTGTGATTGGTGGGTTCGCTGCAATAACTTCCGGATAAGATTTTGAAATTTTTTTACACGCTTGTCCTTTTCTGTGTGTGTTTTTAATCATTGTTTTCGATATCCTCTCAAATATACATGCGAATTGAATGTTTTTAACACCGACAGCAGCACTGACCGGCTTCGATTTGTATTCTCGTGACAGAAGGTAACAATAACTTAAAAGGTTAAAAAACGTAGCGACATGTGGCGGTGTGTGATTGAGAGAGGGCGCCTTTAAACGCCAACACGCACGCTAAATATTGACGCTGAACGATATTTGTTGTGTTAAATGTGAATTTTGTCTGCTCTCCCGCTTTTGCAGAGGGCAGAATGAACGAGGAAACGCGCAGATTGTTTGAAACTGTGGCGAAAAAGATGGGCTGGGAGGACAATGACGGTCTGGACGAAGCTGAGCAACAGGTTAGTGGCAGATGTTAGATTCAAAATTTAACAATTTTATTAGTCACACACTCATCGGGGGTGCACAGTGAAATGAAAGATAGCATTTGACAGTATTTCAGACTATGTAGCTGTGATTTCCACCAATTTCTGCCTGTATTCCTTGTTCTGAAGTTTTGCTCTCAGCCAGGGCTGACTGATGCTATTTTCTCCCGATGCTTATTTCTTGATTTAACTTATTGACCGATGCATTTGTGCACTGATTTCATGTGTCACCGTCACTCTATTCCTCTGAAACCAGCTGATTCGTAGCATCGGGAAGCCTCGTCGCCTCGGTACCTGCGGAGGAGGACCGGAGGAGGGTAGAGATGATCCAGACAAGGAGAACCGGCCGCAAGCCCCGGTGGATTCCAGCGATGACGACTTCGATCAGTGTGAGCGAATCGCTGCTTTTATACCGCGACTCCGATTGTGTCACCGAGTTGGTTTATATATGTGTTCGGACGGCTGACGTCTCCACTCTTTAGTTCTTATGGAGAAGGCCACACCGAGCAGCAAAGGTAAAGCCACCGAGAAGACCGCCTACCGCACCGCCCGTAAAGACAGGTACGAGCCCGGGCCCGTAAGTTCACCCCGTTTCGTCACTTTCAGTGGTGACTAAGTGTATTGGTGAGATATGGGAAATATATGTGAAGGATAGTTGATGATCTCCGTCTTAAATCTTGAACGTTTTCAATATTGTTACTGTCATAATTGTACAGTCGATCACGCCCTCGGCGCTCATTGGCGCTTTCAGTCGTCAATCATCTAGTTACGCTCTCTGATTGGCTATGAACTCGAACATAAGGAGTGACGTTTGTAATATACCAGTGCTGATAAGATTTTATGCTGCAAGAATTTTTATGATTTGACAATCAAAATTATAAAATGAAAGGGGTAACAACTGAAGCTATGGATGTTAAATTGTCATTGAATTACGACAGCCAATCTGGTGGCACTCACTATAGAATGCTATTTTTGTCATTGTGCAGCACAACAAAAAAATATGGCACAATAAGATTATGATTTAAATGTGAAACAATGCAAGGTGACATACAAATCTTAGTAACACACAACGGCTCAATTTAAGTTAAGAGTCTTAGTAAGGAGTGAGTGTAATCGCAAGTTGGATAACTGATGTGACATTTTAAATGTTTACATTTAGATTTAAATGTGGCATTTCTAGGGCATGCCTTTGAATTTAAATAGTCTTTGCATTACAATGTAAATGTCAGGAAACAGTTTGAAATAACCTAACCTAGGATGTGGAAAGAGATACATTTCTTGCTAACGTTTTCCTTTTTCTCTCTTTCGACTGCGGTCAGCTCAGACAGCGACGCCAGTTTTGAATCATGTGAGTTTCCATATCCTATTTCATAGCATTATTAATTCAGATTTCTATGGAATGCCAAAGCTGATAACACATTTATCCCCTCTACTATTTTTGACCAACAGTTCTCGAACGGGTAAAGACTCCGAATGCGAAGAAGAGCGAATCACGCAGCAGCAGCGCAGACAGGTAAGATTTTAAAATATTATTTACCACACAGATATGACATATTTTTGAAATCTATATTTTTCAGATTTTTTTTATTTTCTTACTTTTCTTTTTAATACCTTTTTGCACCTGAACCCAGCACCTTAATTTCATCACACAACGTAAATTGCTGTGATGACAATAAAAGATTCCCGATTCCTGAAATCTAACAATCCTGCCTGTTTATTCTTACAGCCTCAAAAACTTCATAGTCGACGACTTCTCGTCTGATGATGATTTTGTGGAGAGGAGGCCGACCTCTCAAGGTACAGCTGCTTCTATTCTGTCCATATCATGCTGAGAAAATGGTGTAGAAATAACAGTGCCGCCGTCTCTTGTTCTGCATTTCGCAGCTCCAAGAAACAAAAGAACTCCAGCGGCCAAGCCCACCCCCCGTCGTCCACTATCGGCGTCCCAGCACGAGTCCCCCGTCTTCGTCAGCGACAGTGACAGCGACGACGACGGCGGCATCGTGATGCGGAGCACTTGGAGAACCCGCCGCGCCCAGCTTCACCCGGTGAGGAGCCTGAGCAGGGGCCGGCGACGGGAGGACGACTCCCCCGCGCGGCCCCCTCTAGAGGCCACACCGTCCCTCTGCTCGCTCCCCACCTTCAAGCCTCCGCCCGCCCCCGCCGCTCTCTCGCGCTCCCCAAAACGCACCCTCTCGGCCCCGTCCAAGCTGGACGACACGGACAGCTCAGATGAGGAGTTCTTGTCCCTCCTGGACAGGATCAAGGTGAAAAACAAGATTGGCGGTGCTCCGTCCACGCCAGGTAGCGCCAGAGGTCAGTGTGATGTCTCTTGCTCAGAATCATAAGCAGTTTGTTTGCCTCTCTAACTCTGTCCTGTTGTTGTTTTTGTTCTTCCTCTTCTTCTCCAGACTGCAGCATGAGGCCCCACACTCCCTCTGAGTCTCAGCCGACAACGTCCTCCACCACGTCCACGATAATAAGTGAAACGCAGACGGAGATGAAGACGCCAGGGAAGTACACCAACCCCAGGGCAAAGGTCAGCCAGACGGAGCCGCGGCCGGGCCCCAGCCGCAGGTAACACAGACTGCCGTCGACCCTCAGGACTTTCAGAGAGCGGCATCGGTGGCTAATTCTTTTGTTGACCTTTGACCTCCCTCTCCTCTGCCACCCAGGGCCCCGCTGTGCAAGATCTCCGGCTGCTTCTTGGAGTCCCTGAAGAACTCAGGGGCTCGTCACTTCAAGCAGAACAAGGAGGAATTAACTGGACAACTCTACCGACTCTACAACAGCAGCGTGTTTGACAACAAGGTGAGGTAAAGATGGCGGCGGAGGCGGAGGCCGCGGTGGCAGGGAGACAATTCGCTTATCAGCAAGTCCAGCCCGAGTCCAGAACAACCGTGATTTATCCCAGAACAACTGTGATTTATCCTCTGTGTGCTTGTGTGACTCCAGCTGCCAGCTAATATGCCTGTGAGTTGGAATAAAAAGATGAGAAAGACGGCGGGCTACTGTGTCACCGGACAGGAACGGGAGGACGGCGGCCGCTACGCCCGCATCGAGCTGTCAGAGAAGGTCTGCGACTCTGCAGGTAAACACACCTAAAGCGGGCATGTGTGTGTGTCTGTGTGTCTGAGCGTGGAGTCCCTCCTCTGACTGACAGTCCCGCCCAATGCACACAAACACACAGACCGGCTGAGGGACACGCTGATCCACGAGATGTGTCACGCCGCCACCTGGCTGATAAACGGCGTGAGGGACGGCCACGGAAACTTCTGGAAGCTGTACGCCCGCAAGGTGACGCTGACCCACCCGGAGCTGCCCATGGTGACGCGGTGCCACAGCTACGACATCAAGTTCAAGTTCCAGTACCAGTGTACGCGCTGCCAGAACACGTGAGTCCAAACAAAACAAACCGCCGCCGCCATGACTGTCGCTTCCCTCATCTGCGCCTGCGCGGACTGCTCACGCTATTGTTTATATGCGTGTGTGTCGCAGGATCGGCCGCCACTCAAAGTCTCTGGACACGCAGAGGTTCGCCTGCGCCCTGTGCACGGGGCAGTTGGTCCTCGTCACCCCGTCCAAGCCGCGGGCGCCCACGCCCTTCGCCAGCTTCGTTAAGGAGAACTACGGCAGCGTCCGGCAGAAGCTGGTGGGCTACAGCCACGCCCAGGTGATGCGCAAACTTAGCGCGGACTTCGCCAGCAAGACCAAAGTCAGCCGCAGCTGAGCGGGAACGGGAGCTGGAGGCGGGAAGCGCGCGCTCGTGGGACGTTTACGTACTGCCTGTGCTGCTGTAAATACCTCAAACAATCAGGCAGCTAACAGCTTATAACGGAGGAGTGAGTTATTATTGTTGTCGTTTGTTTTTTTCGTCGTTTTTCTTATCGTTGCAGCCTGAGCCGCGTCGGTGAAATCGACGCTTTGTTTTTATCGCCCGTGGCGAGTTAATGCCGTCGCCGCGCCACATGATAGCGGATCAACTGTGATTGCGAGTGCGCATGCGCACTACAAGGGTCACCTGCTCCTCGTGTGGAGGCTGCAGCCCGTGAACGTCTCAGGTTATGTTTTGTTTTTTTGTTTTAATTATGGATCCATTGCTGCGTTAGCGTATTATATGTATTTTACACAACGTGCACTCCACACACCAAGCAAAGCTGGCACGATCGGTGTGTTGTGGAGTGTGACGTGTCACTAATAATGATGAATAAAGACCAGACAAACTGCTTCAAGACTTGTAATTTGATATGTAGTTGACACACTGATAACTAACCATCATCATCCAGTAACAGGAATACAAAACGATCAAAAGATGAATCGCAGCAGAGACACGGAGGGGCGAGCAAAGTCGAGGTGTGTGTGTGTGTGTGTGTGTGTGTGTAAGTGAGGGAGTGTGTGTGATGTCTTCTCCCTGTCTGTCAGGCACAGATCACACAGGCAGCACTGGTGTGAAACGTCGCCCTCCCTCCTTCCCTCCCCCTCAAAAGCTCATTAAAGGTGTTTGCAGATGAGCAGCGGGAATATTTTGCCAACTGCTCGCACAGAAATCAAACAAAACAAAGTAGAGAAGAAACGCACAGGAGCTTATATAGGAAAACAGGAGGCGGTAAAGATCCAAAACACGCACAGCCACAGAGAAAATGCACGTAACCCTTTTTCAGATTTGTCTTTGTGTGTAAGCAGGCACTGGGACATCCTGACAGCAGAGGAGGTGAATCGCAGATTCCGAAGCTACATCGCATGAATAATTCAACGTCACTTTCCAGCAGCTGAGAAATGTTAACCGAATACTACTATTTTCTCCATTTCAGCAGCTTTTGCCCTGCGACGTCGCCTATCCGGCAGCTGGGGACCGCCATTTTTTAACGAGGGCCGCCAGCCAGCAAACATGGCAGCTAGCTTCCATGCGACGTAGCTTTACGGTAAATCTGACTGGGACAGCCGCGGCTCTGCTTGTGAATAAATGCAGCATTCCGACAGAGGGGAACATCCACGATACACCGAGCGTCACCGACCTCCCCGTAGCCGCTCCAGTGCTGGGTCAGAAGGAGATATGGCACAAACATCACATCGGGTAAAAGAACGCAGCGGGACGTCGTCAGTACAAGCATGTTTTCTTCATGATGCGGAGGAACTCCTGCTGGTTCACCTCCCCATCTCCATCCCTGTCGGCCTCGTCAATCATCTCCTACGACACAAGACGGATCAGCTGTTAGTGAGGCGCCCATCCGCAAGATGGCGGCTGCTCTCTACCCGCGAGGCCCTCACCTGCAGCTCCTCCTCGGTGAGGTTCTCTCCAAGCTCTTTCGCCACCCGTTTCAGGTTCTTGAAGGAGATCTTCCCCGTCTCGTCGTCGTCGAAGAGGCGGAAGGCCTTCAGGATCTCCTCCTTGGAGTCCTTCTCCGCCTGAGGAACAGAAGCACATCGCAGTTGGGGTCAGGAACGATTCGGACCCGAGATGTCGAGGTCGACGACGGAGGGTGAGACGTCTACTGCACCATCTTCTGCGTCATGATGCTGAGGAAATCCGCAAAGGAGATCTTCCCTGTTCCATCCTTGTCCACCTCTCCGATCATCTTTTTAATCTCCTCCTTCTTTGGTTCGAAACCAAGCGCTCTCATGGCAACCTGACACACACAAACACACACAACCACACACCATCTGACACGTGTTGACCGCTGGAGGACCTCACCCGTCTCTTTTCTCCTCTTTTTTCACCTTTAGCTCCTTGACGTCGATGAACCCGGAGCCGTCGGCGTCAAACAGCTCGAAGGCCTCCCTGATCTCCTGCTTCTGCTCCTCCGTCAGCTCGGGCTTGGGGCTGCTCTTCTTGCGGGGAGGGGGCACCGGTCCCTGGAGGGAAGGTCTCTTCGCGAGGGTTGCCTTGGAGACGACACACACGACAAGATGGACCCACCTCACTCACTCACACACACTGTCAGTGACATAATGTGAGCAAAGGATGAGCGCCTCCATCATCTCCGTCCTCTCACCATCGGATGCAGGTCGTGTCTTCGCCGGCTGGGTGCGGGTGGGTCTCACTAGGTGCGCTTCACTTCGAGCTTCGATGCCGCGTTTTCATTCAAATTGTCTAATAAATCTGTTCTTCCTCTCATAGGTGGTCGAATTTAACACTCGGGGTAACATCCACCGGGAAAATGGTCTCAATTGGCGAGGAATACAAGATTTCGGGCTGCTAATGACGCTAGTGAGAGGACCAACCTCCGTGCAGAGCAGGTGGTTGCTTGTTTTAAACTCCAGGTACGCCCGGTGCTAAGCCCCGCCCAACGTAACTCAGCGGGAAGGGGAACGACGACACAGACGGACATATGGGTAATACAAATCGAGCACATTCGTTTATCATTGGTGCTGAGAGTAAATGAATACAGTTTAGCCCATGTTTTCATCGACAGGACGCAAATTATGTTTCTTTTTTTAAACGAACCAAATGTAACGCTAAAAGTAAATAATATTGATACGTCTAACGCATGCATCAGTCATTATATGACGATTTACATGTATACAAAATGGATTGGGTTCGTTAAAGATTTGTGTACTTCAACACTGCCTATGACTGATACTGTGACGACGTCATGAAGAGTTACGACAAACTGAATTATTAATGAACGACAAATTGAGATTTTATAATTCTCGACGTGTGTTCTGGTTGTCATGGAAACTCTTCAGTTTTTTTGCTAAATAACTTTATTTAAAAAAAACATGCCAGTGTGTCCAGATATTGACTTAGATTTTGACTCCCGATATTGAATTGACGTGACTTTTGCAATACATGTCTTTTTTTTGTGGAAAAGGAGGATTTTAGATATTATATTTTAGAGCAGAATTCATGCACGCATCGTTTTAAATGTGATTTTTAATCAGATATTTGACCCTTATGTCCCTCAACTCTCTACTCTGTCACGGGGGTGGAGACGAGCATTCTGCGTTCTCCAATTGGTCAAACCGGTGGCGCTCTTTGACGTAAGCCTCATTTCATTGGTTGATTTTGACGCCAGCTGCTGTCCCGGCTACCGCTGCACCAATCACAGCCCGCGTCTCACTCAGCTGATTCAAACCGGCTACGAAGCTGCGAAGCAATCCAACAGTGAGGCATGTGCGTCTGCACGCTAGAAAGTAGATTTTGTGCGATTATTAGACGCTGAAACATACCAACACCACGCATTTGACATTTGACAAACAAACCAAACGCGCTTACTGGACTTTTTTTGTCTTGCACCGATGGCTACACGTGTCCGAGCGGTAAGTTACCGTAAGATGTGCTAACTTTTCCCAGTGTGTGAGGTATTTTTTATGTTGTCTCTCAACGTCTTTTCTGTCTCAGGCTAGCAAACGATGCACGGTCATCGGAGGCTCCGGGTTCCTGGGCAGACACCTGGTGGAGAAGCTTCTGGAGCGAGGCTACTCCGTGTGTGTGTTTGACATCCGTCAGACCTACGAGCTGCCCGGGCTCACCTTCCACCAGGGGGACCTCTGCGACCAACAGGTGACTATCCCCACTTTGTCCCCCATGTTACGTAATGTCGATGTCTTCTGAATGATTCATGGATGGAGTCTGTATCTGCCTGCCCCCTCTAGGCTCTTGTCCTGGCCCTGAAGGACTCGTCCCTGGTGTTCCACTGCGCGTCCCCGGCTCCCGCCAGCGACGACCGGCTCCTGTTTGAGAGGGTGAACATCCAGGGGACACGCACGGTGATCCAGGCCTGCCATGAGGCAGGAGTGCAGGTGAGGTAGTGGCTCCTCCAGCTTCTTCTCCAGCAGGGGGGTGGTGGGGTCAGGGAGCAGATTGGCTGATGATGCGCTCCATGGTTTGGATTCGTCAGAGGCTGGTCCTCACCAGCAGTGCCAGCGTGGTGTTTGAGGGGACGGACATCAAGGACGGGAAGGAGGACCTGCCATACGCCAGGAAGCCCATCGACTACTACACGCAGACCAAGATAGAACAGGAGAAGGTGGGAGGTTGGAACCATTACCAGGAGGTCCGCGGCGTCTTACACCTTCAAACACGCGTCGCCATATTTGTTTTCCAGCTGGTTCTGGCAGCATGTGACAAAGACAGAGGTTTCCTCACCGTCGCCATCCGTCCCCACGGCATCTTTGGACCCAGGGACCCTCAGCTGGTCCCCATCTTGGTGGACGCCGCTCGGAGGGGCAAGATGAAGTTCATCATTGGGTGAGTGCAACAGACTTTGTGGCTGATTTGTGTGTTTCCAGCCGGAATTGCAAATCCACATTTCAGTTGCCTTGACAACCTGAGATTTTAGTATTGCTCAAACTTTCGACATTGTTATTTTCTTGTTTTTGTGTGTAGTGACGGGAAGAACCTCGTCGATTTCACCTTTGTGGAGAACGTCGTTCACGGGCACATCCTGGCTGCAGAGCATCTGAGGGCAGATTCGCCGATATGTGGGAAAGTGAGTAGCATTAAGATCAATTAAAATAATAAAATAGTCACATGGTTATGCAGCATGTCAACAGAATCACCTGTTTTATTTAATTCCCATTATCAATGGTGTTGGGAAAATGCAATTTATTCGCCTCTTCACCCTAATTCATCATTTTTGCTTTACATATGTATTGTTATTTTTTCACCATAAGTGATTTATTCGTTGTGGTCCAAGATTAATCGCGACAAAAATAATGGTTTGATGGTGCTATAATTTTATAATGTGCACTTAACTTTTGTAGTCCCTCAACTCAGACATTTGCATTGTTAAGACAGCGATGAATTGATGCAGAACGAAAAGTGATCAATCGCGATTAATAATTGTGATCAAAATAATTGCTTGATGGTGCTGATATTTTATAGACTGCAATAAACTTTTATAATCCTCCAGGGGATTAATAAAGGGTACATTATTATTATTATTATTATTATTATTATTATTATTATTATTATTATTATTGTTATTATTATTTACTGATACATTTGCATTGTTAAGGTAGCGATAAATTGATGCAAATATTCAAGAAGGTGCAATTGCAATAAGAGGCCATATAAGAAGTATTTAAAAAAGTACAGTATCTTGCGCGTAAAGCAGTAAAGATAGAAACCGGCCTGGGGTGAAAAAAAAAGTTTTTATTCTTCTGTACATATGTTTAATGTCAACTTTGTTTCTCTGCTTGTGTTCCAGCCGTATCACATCACCAACGACGAGCCGATCCGGTTCTGGGACTTCATGTCTGAGATCCTGCTGGGCCTGGGCTACGCCGCCCCCCGGTACCACCTCCCCTACCTGCTGGTCTACGTCCTGGCCCTGCTCCTCTGGCTGCTGGCCTTCATCCTGCGCCCGCTGGTGTCCTTCAAACCCACCTTCTCCCCCATGAGGGTGGCCTTGGCCGGGACACACCACTACTACAACTGCGAGCGGGCCAAGCAGGACCTGGGCTACAGGCCGGTGGTCAGCCTGAGGGACGGCATCGCTCGCACCCTGCAGAGCTACCCCCATCTCAGGAGGACGGCCTGATGGGGGTACTAGCCAAGGAGACGGGTTGGGGTGGTCCCGGGCGGCGTCAGACACACGAATAGGACGCAACACGTAACATCTCGGACAGCTGGTGGACACACAGGTTTCAGTGTGTGACGATGGTTGTGGTTTCGCGGTGGCGCCACATCTGCAGTTGCGACGATTGACCACAAGATGGCAGCAGAGCAGCCTGGGTCAGATCAACGCGGCTTTATCTGCGGACTCTCGGCCACGGTTCAAAGTCCACTTTATATCAACAGGGGTTGGAATGAGGCTCGCACTGTGGTGACTATTAAAAAAGCTGATTAATTTTCACGAATCAGCCCCTGTGGATTTTGATAAAGCTCATTAAACTAATTTCATTCACTTTCAGTCTGGGTTTTGGTCGCGCCGGTGATGTTTCTGATTCCAGAGTCCCGCATCAACAGCTGTGCCGTCGTGTCCTCGAGGCTGCGAGGATGAATCCGACCCTCCAGCCCTTCCTCCT
>OMPJ01038852.1:0-16914 GCA_900312935.1 Carapus acus | reverse complement strand
GATGTATAGATGTGTGTGTGTGTGTGTGTGTGTGTGTGTGTGAGAGAGAGAGAGAGAGAGGTAGAGATTCCATTCGAGACATGTTTTAATGTGTGATGTCCACTCTCGACTGTGAATGTGGTATTCATACAACTGATTGTGTTTGAGTGTGTGTTATTTGTTTCTGTCTGTGTGTGAGAGCTTGTGAGTGTGTGTTGAGGACCTGAGGTTGGGTTGCCCCCACACACACACACACATAAACACATACACACACTCCGCCAGTGCCCCTCTTTCACCCTGTCAAGAGACGAGGGAGGGACGGATTGAGGACAGATAACAACTTCGGCCACAGTCCGCGGGGGATTTTGAGCAGCAGCAGCAGTGAGGGATTGAGAGTGGATGATGGAGTGACGGGAAAGAGGGAGAAGAGGAGAGATGATGGTGTGGAGGGGTGTGGGGATTCCGGGAGGGAGGAGTGGACGTGAGGAACAGTCCGTGCGGAGCAGGTGACGAAACAAGCGTTCGCCTCCTCTTTAAGTTCCACCGACAGACGCCAACGTCGCTCTCCCTCCCTCTATCCCTCCGTCTCCATCCCTCGCTCCCGCCTTCATTAGATGGCGATTACTCTGGAGTGGGTCGCAGTCTCCACTGTTTAACCAGCTGTGACCGTCGGCCTAATAGCTGAGCGGCGTTTGTCCGGTGAAGTGGAAAGGTCTGTTCGAGTGCCGGCAGATTGGAGCCGGTCGGCTCGATAGAGCCGAAGACGAAGGCCAAGGAACACAAAAGAGAGGAGGCCTTTTCTCCAAAGTTAACCCACCCATCTTTGAAAAAAGAGAGATACACTCTATCAATCCGCAAAAGGGGAAATTACACAGTTTACACTCATTACAATACATACATGGAAGTGTTTGCACCCACATACAGCTACAAAAACTGTACAGTTTTCATTTAAGAACCATGCCATGCAGTGAGGAAGGGACCCACGAGTTACCGTACATGTAGTTAGCGCCCGTGGTTAGGACGTGCAGTTAGCGCCCCTGAGCTAGCTCGGGATTAGGTGCCTCGCTCAACGGTACCTCAGCATTGCTCAGGGGGTGAACTGCGGTCCCTTTAACCACTAGTCCAACCTCAAGTCTCTTCTATCGTAAGCAGGACTTGAACCGGACACCCTCCGGTCCCCAGGCAAGGTTCCCGCTGAGTCCCCGCTTTTATTTTGCCACAAATGTTGTGTTGGTGTACACCCCTGTGGTCCGAATGACAATTTTGCCAGCACTCTCAATAGCAATATTCCGTAAAACGTATTAGAGAAACTGACGTTTCTTGCTGCAATTGAAGGTCTGTGGCGAGAATCCAAGGTTGACTGAGATCCAGCAACTCAAAAAGGTAAAAAATTGAAAATAAATACAGGAAATAAAGCTAACCAACTCTGTAGCCGCATTATTGAGACTGAGTCAAACTTTTCTTCAAAAAAGCAAAGCAGTTCCCGCGAGTTTGAAAGCAGGGTGTTTGTTAAGGCGCGGGCCCGGCTGAGAGGAAAGTGACTCGTGGCGAATGATCAAATCAAAGTGAAGTCGGAGCTGTGTGCTGGATCTTGCGCTTTGATAGGGAGAAATCTGGGAGTCTTTAATAATCCCACGGGAAATGAGACTGGATGATGTCAGCAGAAAAAGAAGCGGTGGCAGCAGCAACAACAGCAACAGTGGCTATTACAACAGGAAGTTATATGCTAATGTGTGTGTGTGTGTGTGTGTTGTCTGCCTTTTCCATATTTGCCCTCTGCCTGCAACCAGGTCAGTTCTGAGTCTATCAGCCGACCTCACCCCGTGACTTTGACCTCTTGTGGATTTAAAAACAAATTAGTCACCACGGTCCCAACCTCAATCTTCGCTGACCTATGAATCTAAATTGAGACTGGAAAATGCTCCTCGGGCCATCTTGATGCCAAAGTTATTGAGATGATGGTGTTGCGGCTTCCGGAATATCGGTGGAGGTTGTTTTTGCCATATTTCTCTAAACATGCAACGCTTTGTGGTGTCTGATGCCATCTGACTGATGTGTCCCTCAGATTTCCAGCAGTGAGCGAGAACGCCCCCGTTGGAACCCCCGTGGGAGCCATTTTGGCCGCTGCTGTCAATCAAACCATCGTTTACTCCATCATCGAAGGCAACGAGGAAGGTCAGCACATTTGGAGCTGTTCGTTGACTTACAACGCATGAATTCAGCTGTGAAATCTCTTTCCAGCACTAAAATATACTTCTTGGAGCCCTTGAACGTGGAAATAATACAGTGCCACAGCCACTTTTGAAGCTGCTAACTGCTAACAAACGCTGCTATCACCAGGTCACTGTTCATTTGATTGTTCTATGAGCATCTCAAACATTGTACAAATTTGCAATTGAACGTGCTTTCCTGAAGACCTACATCAGTCCAAAACTAGCTCGATGCAACGTTGCCATGACACGTCAGTGGTTACTGTGTGTGGGACAAATTTGAGCAACTCTGTCCAAATCAGACAACAAAATAAGCTTTGACGATACCTCTGCTTCAGTCAGGATGTTTTCTCGCCTTTCTGTGCCAGGATTATGCCGACACACAGCGCCCGAAGAAGCTTGCGGCCAAAATCTGTCCATCACGCACGACTAAAGATGTTTCTAACCTTCCTTTGAAGTCCCCCACCACCACCACCACCCCCCTGTCTCATTCTCGCTTTTTCTCTCTACACCTTGGCAGGAGTGTTTGCACTGAACAACACAACAGGACTCATTACCACGGCCAAGCTGCTGGACTACGAGGCTAACACGGGCTACGTGCTGAAGGTGGAGGCCGATTCCATGAGAGTGGTGTCCTCAAACCTCCGAGCTCCCTCCAAGAGTGAGTAGACACCCACACGAGCTCGACTAAGCTTAGCCCCCAGCTACGACTTAGTCCAGAACCATAGAGAACTTGGAATTTCAAACACCCCCGAGACAAAGACTGTGGACACTTCAGTACACAATCTGTCTTTCCGTCGCCTTTGACTCCAAAGTTCCTCCGGCTCCTCCTTTCAGACACATAAAGAGCAAAGCCTGTGACGTCCACTGAATTTTTCCTCCACCAGTGTAGAAAACTGTGAGGTAGAACAGCACCCTAAAAAACACGAGCGCAGAGGAAATGCGTGCAAAACTTACAGAGGTCCTTGAGTTCCCAAGAAGAGTCTGAAGTGTGTTTGGCACTGTGTGTACGTGTCTGCGTGTGTTTCGGTGCGTGTGTGTGTTTGCAACCTCTGCAGCCCTAAATCAGAGCTGCAATTGACAATTTTGACAAAGCCTTACATCAGCCACCGAAGGAAAATGTCAGATGTGTCTTTTTTCTTTAATACACACACACACGCGCTAGTACTGCAGAATGAGCGTCGGCATCCAATGAAGATTATCTTGTCAGAGCAAGCCTCAGCTTTCCCGTCGCCGCTGTCCATTAAAGGTGTCGCCTTGTTGCATTCCCCCACCAGAGGACTTCAAATGAGGAGGGAGGATGGGGGTGAATGAAAGCGGATGTGTCGCCGCCAACGTCGTCACCAGGAGTGACGAGACAATCTGCCCGAGAAAATTCCGCCTATGCGGACGCGGCGGGGAAACGGGACCATTAGTGACACCAACCAAACGGGCAGGGACGATTTCGAGGTATCCAGCACAGGCTGGCGCGTGAGTGAGGATCCGCTGCGTCCGCTTGCCAGCAGATATCGCCCCGGAAATTGGCGCCGGGTGTTCCACGTGGGCCGAATTGGTGTTAAATTGGTGTCGCTGTCCTTGTGCCTTTTACCTCCCTAACCTTCCATTTGGTCTGTTTCATTTTCTCCTTTCTCTCTGGAAACCCCTCGCTTGTCATTGCCGTTTTATCTTTGCCAACCAGAGGTAGAGATTTTCCTTGTTAGCCAAGGCAGACCGACAAAAATGGGGTCTTTTTTGGCTTGGTTTTTCCTCCCCGCCGAAGGTCTTAATTGTAATTACGAGCAATGGGAACATCCATTTCACAGTTTTGTTGCTTTTTCTCCCTCCTCTGCTTTTTTTGCTCTTTTGTGATTCATGCCACATCGTCTGGTCGCCGTCTCGTCCTTTAATTGTGCCGTTTTGCCACATGCGGCGCTTCTCTTTTGTTCACCGTGACTGGATTCAACGTGTCTTTGCTGGAATTAAAACCACAAATCATTGTTGCCACGCGGAGCCCTTCTTCAGTTGTTATGAAGGAGGCATTTTAATTAGGAGACAAATCAAAAGGCCTGTGTTAATCTGGCGGTATAAGCCAAACTATGTTTGGAAATGGCGAATGGATATTTTCGTTGTCGGTGTTGCTTTTTTGCGGTGCCATCCCCGGGATGGTGGCAGGAGATAAGCAGTTTGTTTGTGCTCGCTTCTCCCCCTTTGATGGTTCTATTTTTTCCTCTTATGTGATGTCTCCGCTTTGTCTTTCTCTGCAGAGAGAATCTTTTTTTTTCTTCTTCTTCTTCTTTTTTTTTTTACGACCCAGACCGAGTGGCTCCCCATTTTGGGATTTGTTTCTCTCTTTGTGACACATGACTCGCGCTTTCATGGAGCGCGGTTCAAAAGATGGATCACATTGCGACTTGGCGTGGGCGGCGTTTGGGGACACGACCCCCTACGCTACCTAACGACGCCGCCAGCAAGCGCTCTTTGTTTTGGACAAGCTCGGACGCCGCTTTGTACCGAGCCATTGTAACGATCAATTCTAAACAAACATGAGGTTTAAAAGCGCAAGGCACACCACCAAAGTTGAGACGTTCTCCCTAGGCATTTGAATTCTCAATGACAACAAACCAACTCAAACTTTGATTCCATCAAACCAACTGAAATGCACATTTCAGAATCTTGGCAGGCAGATTTGCTTTGTTCCCGTTGGTGTTTGGAGTACAAAAGCAATGAAACATCACAGCCGCAACATTCTGTCACAGACAGCATCCATCTCCAAGCTATGGCACAGACGGCGGAGAGCTGAAACGCCTCCTGTGATCGCAGCCCTCAAACCTCTAAGATCCTCAACGTTGGCGTCATTAGGCAGTCTGCGCTTTTGAATTGGTGAATACCTCAAATTTGAAATTTGGCCTGCGAAAACACTTTGTTGGATGTAAACCTTTTACACTCCTTTGTCCCCATCTGCAGATCCTCTAACTTATTTTCTTGCCTGATACACCCTGGGTTGGACTTGGTTGTAAATAATATCTGCCCAATTCTCATACTCTAGTGCACAACCATGTTAAGATTCAGGAGTGTGTGTCTGTGTGTGCGTGTTTGTGCAAGGGAGCGCATACGAGCCAAAGTCATTACAGAGCTCATCTGCCCGGTAGTTTGCCTGGAGACGTCTCAAACGCTGCTTGTGTTTGACCCTCAGCCAACACGGCCCGGGTGGTGATTGACGTCAGCGACGAGAACGATCATCCGCCGGTCTTCACCAAGCCTCTCTACATCGGCGGTGTCACCGAGGACGCCAAAACCTTCACCTCAGTCCTGCAAGTACAGGTACAAAATACACAAACAAAAACAAATGATAAGTAAAAGAAGGTTGAGACGGTTTCCCTTGTCTCTGTTCCACCTTGTGTCACTTACTTTGCCATCTGAATTACGCCAAAGACACCATAGAGGAGGTCATTCACCAAACTCCAGGCCATAGCACAATGGGGGCATTAATTTTCTAATCTGTGCCCTCAAAATGGTGCTACAATAAAGACATAAACATGAGCACAGTTTGACACATTAGAAAATTGGCTTTCAGACGCTTCAACTCCTTATCTTGTTTTTCCCATCCAATCCAAGACGCAAACAATATGGACGCTTTCAGGCACACCCTCACCAAAGAGGATTTATGAGGGGCATCCATGGCATCAGGGCGGCCTCTGCATCCACTCCATTGTAATCCCACAGTGACTCTCCATCCATCTCCCTCTGGCTTTATAAAGAGTTCCCAGAGAATTCTGCGCCGTGGTAAACAAGTCGGACTCCCTCCTAATTATTGAGATGAATTCTGAGGCCCGGAAAAAGGGGTCGTCTTAGGAGAGTTCAGTTTTAATGAGCCTGGGATGCTATGCAGACCAAGTGCGGCAGCCCAGGAAGCAGAGTACCATTTAATGATTGAGCCCCACTCTCAGTCTTGGACCTGTTGTTCCTTTGGAATGTGCTCAGCCACAATCATTGGGAGAGAGGAAACGCAGTACCTCCAAGATTCACACAAACCTTACATGAAGTGGCAAATCATCAACTTATTCCTTTTTTCATTTGTCCTTGGCAATATTCAACATTTACACTCATGTCAATCTGCAGAGATCTGATCTATGTCAGAGATCCAAAGAAATAGCCCTTTAGGTTGAGAGGAAGAACCTGAAGCTTTCCTGCTTTCCTTGTCCAGAACATCACAGAAATGAAGGAAGTGATGAGATTGGCAGATAGACAAAGGAGAGAGACGCCCCACCAAGAGAATAAGTGAACAGGCGGACGTGGATAGGAGCTGAAACACATTATTGGCTTCGAGTAGGCAGATGGGGGATTCGAGAAGAACATTCTTCGCTACTTCTTTGTGCTGGGGATGCACCGGAACACCGATATCGATCCGACCGCAAGTCTGCCTCCCTCCTGCAAATCTTCTCAGCATCCCCTTTGTCCTTCAGACCCAATTTATCGCCTACTGTCCTCAAAATCCTGCAAAGTAAACACCGCAAAGGCAAAGGTGGGAAACGCTCCCAACCCCAACCCTCGCTACCCCCCGTCTGACTGACATCGTCACCTCTATCAATCTTCTCCTGTGAAGACGCGCCGGCCTCAGAAATCCCACTGTAGACAGGGCTCAGGTGTGTTTATGTGTGTCTGTGCATGTGCGTGCCCTGCACATTTGTTAGTTTTTTTTGGCTTCCTTGTCGCAGATTTTCTGGCAAAATGACGGGTTTGATGACGAGACTGCTGGAGGCCTTGAAATCCTTCCAGCAGTGTTGATAACATAGCAGCCACAGCGTGACATTGCTCGCTCTATATTATATTATTCAGTTTGTCGTCATGGTTGTTGTTGTTGTTGTCCTGTCCTCCTGAGGTTGTGATGGGTGTCCTGGAGCTAAATCTGTAGTCAATACTTCAACTCCTCCCGTAAGGAGCCGGCAGTAAATCAATGTCAGTTGGAGACTGTCCCTGCCGGACGCTCTCCACAACTTTGTAATCAGGGTTTGGGAACCTGTGGCTCGTGAGCCATATATGGCACTTTCGGCGTGATACTGTGGCCCTCCTCGGCGTGGGAAAATATGAAAATGAAAACAGTTCCTTAGCTTGCCCGTCATTGCGGACGCTGCCTTTTCTGCATACCGGAAGAGTTGCTGAATTCTTTAGCCCCAGATATCGAACACTGACTGACTTCACTTCGTCTTCGTGGAGTCCGGTAGCTGTCCAGAGTAGAGGTGCTGAAACGTTTTGCTGCATGTGTGGGAATAGTGTGGGAGAGGTGAAAACTTTCACTTGCCCCCAGCACACCTGGTGACACCTGGAGAAGCAGAGACATCTGACAGTGACAGACTTTGTCTCCTATTTGCGGAGTCCAGTGGCTGTCCAGAGACACAAACACACTTCCCCTGAGTCCCGAGGTGCAGACGCTGTGCTTGATGCATATAAGGGGAGTTGCTGAAGTCTTTCAGTGGATTAGTACAGAAGATTAGTATCACTATCTTTCAAGTAATTTGTGTGTGTGTGTGTGTGTGTCAGGGAGAGACAGAAGCTCAATAATGCCAAAAAAGCCCCAAGAGAGGTGAATAACTGTTTCACTCTATTGTATATTTTTGGTACAGCATCAGTAGTTACTACTAATCACTACTTATGTATGTTACCGCGTTCCAGGCTACTTGTAACTTGTGATTTACCAGTTAAAAGTGGGCGGGGCTACAGCCAAACCCGTGAACTCACGACTTTGAACTCAATTGTTTTCTAGCACTCCAACTTCCGCGTGCGACGTCACGCAGTGTATTTTTTGTACCTAAAGATGACGGACTAATAAAGGACGGCAGTGCCTGGAACGGTTTGAAGGCATGAGTCGCGAATCTCGAACTTGAAAGTTACCAATTACGAGTAGTATGGAACGCGGTATAAATATTGTGGCAAATTGTGAACACAATGCTACACACCACCACCTCCTCTCAACAACCTGGTAACAACAGATACAGAGAACAAAAATAGTCCAGGACAAAAATAGTTTGCAAAGAAATATCGAATTTGCGTCGTTGTTGTAACAGTAAAAATATTGGACTCCTCCGTCCTCCAGGCGCTGGACAAGGACACGGGCAACTACAGCGCCATGTTGTTCCGTCTGAACATCCAGCCCCCGACGGGCAAAGCCTCCAAAGACAGCAAAGACAGCTTCGTCATCGACCCCTACAGCGGCTTGGTGAAGACGGCCATCAAGTACCACAACCTGAGGAGGGACTACTTCAAATTCGAGGTGGTCGCCACAGACAACTACGGCCAGGGACACAGCAGCAAGGCCGAGATAGTGGTACGCAAATGAGACTCCTAGCACTCCCTGTTTGGATTTTTTCGCTTTCTCCTTTGGATCGTCACTTACGTTGTTTTGCTTCCGCAGGTGTCAGTGGTGAACCAGTTGGACATGCAGATCGCCGTGTTGAACGTGCCACCGACTGTTGTGGAGAAAAACAAAGACAAGCTGGTCAGGTAGCATCTTTTATGAGCTTGGCTGAGATTTTTCCCGCCGCCCGAGGGTTGGACTTTTAAAACGACCCGATTGATGACAGATTGATCGCCACTGTGCCGATGCAGTAAACCGGCGTCCTTATCTGGACAGCAGGCAATCCTTGCAAACGTCCACGACTTTATCGGTCCAGCTCACAGACACCATGTCTGTAGGGACCAGTGACACAACCGTAATAGAGATCTTGTCTCCGCTATCTGCTGCCCGCCTAATGACGCCAAAACTGACTGCCTCCAACAGACGCTGCAATTTAAAATGATAACATTTTATAATCTCATGTTTACACTGATCCCCGCCATCGCCTGAAAAGTCGATGTTAATTTCACAACACGGTGGCCTGAACGCCATCTGGGTCTTGGCTCGCAATATGCGTGTAGAAAGTGCTGAAGCGCTGCTTTGTAAGCGAATTTACTCACGATAATTTCGTCATGATTTTTCTAGTTTTCCTCAGTGCTTTAAAAAACAAAAAAAAAAAAAATGATGGTGGTTATATGCTCATCAGGACCTTAGCCACTTCAAGTTGTCGATAATTTTATGCCGCAAGTTTTTTTTTGCGACAATGGAATATAGTTTTAGTTTGAAAAGTTTGATTTGGGCAGGCAGATGCTCAGCAGGAGGCCCCGCCAACACCAGCCGACAATCATGACGCTACAGTCCTGACAAGCTGCTGCTTTCATCTCTCTCACCTTAGATTTTTAAACGTCACAATGGCTTATTGAAGCTCTCACCTTCACACACACACACACACACACACACACACACACACACACACACACACACACAAGTTTTGTGAGCAGGTGTGAAGAGTGGAGCAGAAATCAATGCTGAGCAGCACGGTATGGCTCCGGCAATAATGACAAAGTTGTGTGTGTGTGTGTGTGTGTGTGTGTGTACGTGAGTGTATGAGTGCGTGCGCGCGGGCATTTCTGCCGAATCTGAATTCTGTATATCTTTTCACTGTCTGGTATCAAGACGCAGGGGTGGCATGCAAGAGAAATTTTCTCAATTTCCCCCTCTCGTCTGCAGTATAATGGAGCACTACGTGCAGGAGCAGATCCCCGGGGCGAAGGTCGTCATGGAAACCATAGGCCCTCATCGTGACGGACAGGAGAAGGAGGACTACTCCAAGTCAGACCTGATGGTTTACGCCATCGACCCGCTGACCAACAGAGCCATCTCCAGACAGGAGCTCCACAAGTAGGATTGACGGCCCAGCCACTTAGCTTAACGTGAAGCATAGCTTGTAGAGCAGTGGTCCCCAACCCTCATTGAGCCACGTACCGGTTCCATATCAGAAGATATTTGTGGATAGTTAGCAGAGGTGACGTAGATGGTTGCTGTTGCAGTGGTTCCCCTGGTAAACAACGTGAAATGACTGTGAGTCTATCGCTGAAAAATGTCGCAGCGCTGCAGAATTAGCCGTCTAAGGTGCATGCTCTAACGGAAAAGTATCCTTGTTATTGTCTGTACAGTGGTGCAGATTTCGGAGGGAAACAAAGTGCCGTCTCGCAGGCTAAAGACAACCTCCGTCGCTGTTTCAATGTGTGTGTAGCGGCTGATTACCGCTGAACACGCTAGCTTGGCAAGATAGAAGCTAGCGCACTTAGCGGCTCCGTACCAAGGTTGGGGACCAGAGGCAGATATGAAATGACATGTGGTTCACCGTGGCAGGCACCTTAACACGCGTCAATAGAGAGCCGAAGACAGATGTGACGGAGATGATCCTGTCACCTTTCAAAATAAAACGCCTCTGTGAATCAGATCGTAACTAAAACGGAAAATTTTAGTTCTGTATCCTTTTCCTGCGGGTGTGGTACCTATTGACCCATGGACTGGTGTCAGTCCGCCGCCTGAGGGTACCACTGTTGTGGAGGACTAACTTTCTTCACCTTAAGACCAGGGTTAGGAAAGTAATGTGCCAGAAACAGCTACATTTACAATGTCAACCAATCCAGAGGTCCAATTTGTAAATACAGAAGCCACATTGTTATAATTATATAACTGTTGCCAACTGTTAAATTACGTCCTCAGGTGCATCTTAACAAGTCAAGATGATGTGGTGCCTCGATTATTTCACTAATTCAGTTTAAAGAGAGAACTCTCATGAGCTATAGCTTCACAACACATAAGGTGAAAATTTTCAAGCCTTATTTGTTTTGATATTGACAGTAGTTAAAAAAGCCTCCATCTGTAATATCGCAGTTTTCAGTGGTAGAGAATAAGAAGGCTAAACATTTTGTGTGTAATGAATCTATGATGTGAGAGTTTCCTTTATTGCATTGAATCATTGAAATAAATGAGGTTTATGAATGATATAAACTTTTATATACTATACAAATTCATTGAAATGCACATGAACTTATGCAAGACAGAATACGTACGCTGAGGGTGCTGTTGTGTTTCTTGCCTCTTCAAGTTTCCTTGCCGGCAAACTCCTGGACCTCAACAAGGAGTTCCAGCCGTACCTCCCCTCCGGCGGCAGGATCTTAGAGATTCGGACTCCCGACGTGGTGACCAGCGTGAGGAAATCCACGCAGAACATCGGCTACACCGAGGGAGCACTGCTGATTCTCGCTGTAGTCATCATCGCTTGCTGCGTCCCGGCCATAATGATAGTCATCATCACGTATCGACAGTAAGTGTGGTTAAGATGGGCGGGGCTGCATCTGGAATCATGAGTTTGCTTCTTTGGGTCCATTTTGGAAAGTAGGATTCACTTCATTCTCGAAATTTTTACTCAGAATGCTTTCAAACATGCAAAATCAGCGAGAGTAAAGATGGTGTGTGGCCCAACGGTGTAATCCGGCCTTCCAAACAATTTCCCAAACCACACGCCGTCGGTACCTGATCACACTCTAAATATTTCATAGCTTTTGCAGAAGTCAAATTGATCATCATGCATGAGCAGCTGCACTCACCGCATGCAGCCATCTGGAAGTGTTTTTGATAAATGTCCCCTCTGTTTGGAAAGTTGCTGAATAATCCGGCTAGTAAACAAACCATCTGTGACAGTCTAATGCTAACTAAGCTACAAACAACCCAGGATCCGACAACAGCTGAAGATGGAACCTGCGTGAAATCGATCCGTTTGTGATATTTGCTGGCTGCCAATACGGCAAACAACCTGTCAAGGAGGACTTGTGGGTTTTTTTTTTTTTATTTGTTTCCCACTCTCAATTTAACGAGACTGACATTAAGACAGCCAGACAGACAAATAGAGAGCAAATTGAAGGCGTCTCTCCCCGGGGACGTCTAAAAGAGCCATTTATTACTTTATCACCCAGTCCACTCACCTCACTTGATCATTCAAGTGTGTGGAGATGCATCTCCTCTGCCAGTCCTAACAGCTTGTTAAGCGAAGCGCTGCACACACACCAACACACACACACACACATTAAAAGTGTGTGCGTCCATTGGTGATGCAGTGTTGAGTGAGAGGGAGACAGAGGAGTCCATCATCTACTTAGTCACTCACCTCTGGTGTCACATGACCACAATGAAGAACAATAGCAGGAGTTTGCTGCAAGGTGGAATCGGATAACGAGCCTGTGTGTGAAATAATCGATAATAACACAAATATTTCCCTCTCTCCCTGTCTTCCACCCTCTCTGCCGTCTGCTGTTTGTCAACCGCCAGATTCAAAGAGTAAGTACGGCTCATTTTGCCAGCTTTTGCCACAGCAGTGACACGCACGCCGAATTCCCAGAGCAATATTTTTGTCATTAGATTTTCTTTAATTCTGTGTTTTCAAAACAATTATCCGGCACGGATACTGATACCGGACGATGCCGGTTGTCAGTTGGGACTTTGCCGGTCCGTGAAAGTCTGAATCATAAACTTTGGAACACTTCCTGCCCCGGTGATTCGCTCCAACTTTGTAATAACTAGCTGTGTTTGCTCTCTCCGCTCTGGCCAGGCGCCAGGCCGAATGTGCCAAAGCAGCCCGCATCCAGATGGCCGTGCCGACGGGCAAACCCGGGGGGGGCACTGCCAACAACCTGTACGAGGAACTGGGGGACAACGCCATGTAAGTCAAGTCTGAGGGCGGTGGGGGGAAATGAGGGCAGGGGCGGATTTCACTGGGCGAACAGCCTCTACTACGATGTTTTCCATAAATCCTCCATGATAAAGACATGACATGAGATGGCATTTCCTAATAGTTGGTGAGCAAACAAAGGCAATGGCACCTTGATATACTGTAGGTCGCAGGTGCAACTCAAGGCTGGCAGACCAAATGCGGCCCGCTGCTTGTTGGTGCACATGTTCCGTGAGTGCTTGAATGATTTTGTCAACATACGCAAGTCCATCCTGCATTGTAGCCTAAATCTACCCACAAACTACATCTCCCACAGTTTGCAAACGTCAGTTTGTCAAGAAATACTAGTGCAGACGGAGTGAAGAAGCCAGCTTGCTGACTTATTGACTGATTGTTAACTGATGATTGCTGATAAATTCAGGATATTTTGCCTGAACAGAGCAAAGAAGATATGTTTACCTCTATCCAAAAGTTGAATAAGTAGTAAATAGTCAATATCAGATATCTTGTAATGAGTAGTTACATTTTATGTTCAATCACATTTGTACCTCCTTTATAATTGCAATTTACATCTGGCCCTTTGAGGGAAACACCATTCTGAGGAGGCCCTCGGTGTAAATGAGAGACTGACTCTGTAGGGGTTCTCAAGATAGACCAATTTGCTTTTCTCAAATCAAAACACGTATTCCGGCTGCAAAGGTAGGCGCCGGCACTGTCGAGCTACATCTCCACATTTTTTCCTGCATCACCTTTTGTATGAAAGGAATATTTGGACACGTACCGCTGAAGACGATCTAGTATTAAGGTGCTTTGTTTTCACGACACAGATTTGTGTAGTGTCGTGGAGAGCGACAATAGGTGCTGGAAACAGACATATGCGGACAGGAGGGGGAAAGAGGAGCAGTGTCGCCGCAGGTCCATTCGCAGATCGCGCCTCATTCCTAATTCCTCGCTCGGGCGTAATGAAGTAGGTGAGGAATCTTATCAGCGTTACACGCATCGCCGGCTTCCTGCCCGTCCTTGATATGCTCCTACTTCCATTAACATGAGAGCCATTCATATGCATGATGGCTGAAAACGGAATCTGCCGCTTACAAAGAGGGATTTGCGCGTCCCAGTGTGCGAGTGTGCGTGTGTGTGTGTGTGCGCCGATCTAAGCGAATATCGAAATCGAGAGAGAGGAGGGGGGAAAAAAAAACGTCCGGAAATGAACTTGGAAATGAGATAATTGAAATAAACGGGGTGCATAATTTATGAAGACCACCCCGGGCGCTAATTAATTATATTGATAAGCTGCAGAGAAGGTTTAATTGCGGTTTGTGAGCGTTCCCTCTGTGGGGTGTGTGCATGCGTGCGCGTGTGTGTGTGTGTGTACCCACCCCACAACCCTGCTGTCATGTTGTGGGAGACCAACCTGCCACTGTGGACGTAAAACCTGCGAAAAGCATCGGCGTTCATTAGGAAGCCGCGTCGTCAGAAAGCTCGTCGGGAGGATTTCCGAGGAGCTTTTTCCCCCTTTTTTTGTCCTCCATCCTCCTTTTAATTACCTCTGGCTCCTCGCCTGACACGCTTGGGTTTCAAAATCTACTTCCAATTACCCCTGAGAAATGAAATGTTCTTCAACATATTATTAGAATCGCGTCGGGTAAAGAGTTCTCGGTTAGGGAGGTGTCACCTGCTCGGAAAACACACTTCGCTGTCAACGCGTACGCACGCGCAGATCGCTGCCCCATCTCCATTCCATCTCCTAGCACGTGCTAGCCTCTTCCCAAGGACGTGTTTGTGCACATTTATCAGCCCAATTACTTCAGACTCAACAGTAAACACACCGGGTCGCTGGGAGGGATCGAGAGAGAGGGAGAGAGAAAAAAGAAAACACCCCAAAATATCCCGCCGGGTGCGGTAAAGTTCACTAATCTGTCAAGCTAATTACGCCTGATGGATATCTGAAGGTGGCGTTTCATTTCGCTCGCACGCCACAATCCCCGCGCCGCCGCGTAATCACAGGCATCCAACATTAGCATTTTGGCATCAGCCCTCGCTAATTACAGCGGCTAGTAATTACACCGCCTAAAGGACAACGCCGCCAGCTTTTGATTTTGGTCCTCCCTCCTTACATCTTACCCCTCACACACTCTCTCCTTACCAACCCCCTTCTTTGGCTCATGACTCATCAAAGATCGCCATGGATGATAGATAGTTCCCCGTTCTTCCACATTGTTTCCACTAAAGCGAACATAAGCGGGCATTAGCAAATTCTCTTCAAATACGAACTGCAGCCCAAACAAATCTGTAAATGTACAATTAAATTGATTGTGTTTAGTTTGATTTGGTTTGGTTTGATTTCCTGGCCTCTGTTGCCAATGGGGAATAATGGGTCTCTTTGTGTTTAGCATATGGAATTTGAGTGTTTACATGTTTAGGAGCTCTACCTTCTCCATCTTGGAAAGCACCTTTAGATAACCTCTGTTTTGATTCGGCGCTATACAAATAAAATAGAATTTAATTGAATGGAATTTGCTCGTTTTACACCACAGAAGGTGCTTTGAATAACAAATGAAATATCTATTATTTTGATAGAGCAATGTGCATCATAATCCACTGTGCTTTTGCTTTTTATAGTGGTTTTAATGGTGTTCATGTTACATTCCTGGTTTTTATCGTCTTGTATCCCAATTTCTGTTGTTGTTGCGTCGTTCTTGTGTCCTGGTAGTTGTTGTGTCCTTGTAGTTGTTGCGTCATGTGACTTCGCCAAATGAATCCGCTGACTCTCCCGTCAATGAATATGTGATCCTCACGTTGGCTTGCTCAACCTCCTCACATCGTTCTCGTTTGTTTCTTCGCCCCGTCCTCCGTCCCCGTCCCGTCCAACGTGTCCACCTGTCCGTCTGACTGACAGATTGAAGTGAGTATGGCGCACAACTTGATAGTGTGTCTGTCCACCCACTGTGCTCGCTCCTCCAGGAGTCCAGCGCCTTTGTCTCTAGGTGGCTCTGTCCTTGTTGTAGGTTGTGTGTTGCAAAAGCAGGTCAAAGTTTATGTCCTTTAATCGCAGAGGCTTCGTAGGCTTCCCACGGGTCTTTGTGCTTTTCCTTGGCTCGTAGTTGTTGGTCCCTGACCCTGTTTCCGTGTTTATTCTATCTCAAACATCCCTGAATCCCCTAACTTAATTCCTACTTCTTCCCCTGCGTTGCTAGTCCGCAGCCCCCGTCTTCCTCCCACCACATTTCCTTTTATCATTATTTTTACCGTTTCGCCTTCACCCCTTCTTCTTTTTCCTGTTGTCGTCCCTGCTCACGCGTGTCCAGCTGGCCAGCCTGCGATGGCGAAGACAGCTCGCGTGGCGGCTCGGACCAGATCGACCAGCAACGCCTGATTTCCGACGTGGCCACGCGGGCCATCAATGCTCACCACCAGTGCGTCGCTAACGGAGGGGTGCTCCACAATCTGCCCAGATCAGAGTCCAGCATCACGTTCCTCTCCGATGAGAATCCATTGACCATCAAGAATCCCATCTACCACGAGGACGGCACCCTGAGCACGCCGGCCACTTTCGGTAGAAGCCATCGGAGGAGGGATCTGCTGGGGAGCTTCTCCTCCTCCTCCAGGAAAGGTCTTCGAGAAACCTGGCTGAAGATCAGCGCAAGGGGGGACTTGGGTCTGGGTGGGTACGGTGAGGGTGGGTGGGGACCAGGCGGCGGACACAGTTGGACCCTGCCGTCGAGGTTGCATCGGCGAGAAATGTACCACACGCTCAGGCGGCAGGTGGTCATGGACCCTGTGCAGTGGGAGCTGGAGCTCCTCAAGGCCGAGCTGAGAGCCAGCAAGGACGCCGGGATGGACTCGGGATTCGAACGCGGGCTGGACTCGGAGCTGACGGGCAGCCTGGGCCTGGAGCCCAAGCTGACGGTGAGGGAGCAGGCGCGGCAGTTCGAGCAGCAGGCCGAGATGAAGCAGAGGCCGAGCAGGGGCTCCCGCGGCTCGCTGTCCCCGGATCTCCTGCTCTCCGTCTTCCCTGACTCGCCCCAGCATCATGCGCAGCCTCACCGCGGTCCCCCGAGCATCATCATCACGCCAAGCGACGCTGAGACTCCGCCCCCCTGTCATAAGCCCACCCCTCCCGTGCTGCGCCGATTCGGGGTAAATTTGATTGGAAGCCCGGAGGTCGAGGCCAA
>OMPJ01038851.1:0-12589 GCA_900312935.1 Carapus acus | reverse complement strand
CATAACACTATTCACAACAAAATCTATACATTAGCATTAACATGACAATATTCTGAGCGGAGGAGCGTTGCCTCCTCATTTGACAAGCGCCGCATCATATTTCGGCTCTAATTGGCTGCTTGACGATGTGGTGGGAGCGTACATTTGCCACCACGCGGTGCTGCTCCTCAGACTTTGGGGGCCGCCTGTCAGGAATCTGTGTATAGATTCTGATGAGACGCCCGAGCATCGGTATCTAATTGTGTGTGTGTGTGTGTGTGTGTGTGTGTGTGTGTGTGTGTGTGTGTGTGTGTGTGTGCCTGCATGCACGTGAGCGAGCATGTTTCTGTTAGACTATCGTTGATGAACTTCACACATTCCCATAGCAATTAGTCTAAAAGGGCTGCACTTGGACTATTAATGGACTTCCCTGATGTAAAGTGATGCACTTAATCATATATGGGGCATATAGAAATCTCTTTGTCTGTAATTGGACTGTTTTTAAATTATGATTTATTAATATATTTTTTGCCAAGGCATTGTACCATTACCTCGCTTTTCCGAAGCAATACACCGATTGCCGATGCTGTACATCCTTCCTCGTGCCACCATTGAACCAAATATTTGTAGTGGTTTTAATCAGTGTGTGTGAGGATTTGAAAGCCAGCATCTGTATTACCAAAACCATGAAAAACATCTCCAAAAAGCTCCCACTCGCATGGGAAATTGGACGAAAAGATTGCCATAAAGTTGGAAGTGAAAGTGTGACATTGTTGCCATTTTATCATCATTGGAGGAAAGTTTCAGAGTGGCTACTCTGAAAAAGATATTTGTGCCTCCCACTTTTGCATAGCTCCTCGGTTGGTGCCATCTGGAGGGGGTAGTAGGTGTTCAGAGCACTCTGAGGTTTCATCCAGCGTTTTACTCCAACTGAACAAAACATTTGTATAATTTGTAAGAATAGGCCAGCCTCTGCTGTAAGATTGGAAAGGATTCAGTTTGTCGTAGTTGCATATTTTCTGACAAACAATGTAACTGAATAATTGTGTCAGTGAATCGGATAATGTAATTTCTAAGGTCGCTCAGGAACCTGAGCAACACTCTGGAAACCAGCAAGGTGCAGGTGTGATCCCACAGTCCTCCAGGATTTAATGTCAGAGGGTCCCTCTCATTAAGAAGAAAGGAGGGAATGTTCTTCTGGTATTAGACAGGTTTGCGTCTCAAAAAAAACAATAATAATACAGTGGAACTGTATTTCAAAAGCCCCACCATACATAAAAATCGTTTTACGAAACGTCATTTGAAGAATTTTGCGACTCATAATACGACAAAAGACTCAGAAAGCGAAACGAAACGAGATCGCAGTCAGCAAACATTTTAAAATTAGCTCGCCGCTGCACTTGTGTTCGACTGTATTCTCCATGATGCCGCATTCAAGACTACTCGTAACTTGTAATTTTCCAGTTAAAAATGGGTAGGCTATAGCCAAACCCGTGAACTCACGACTTTGAAGTTGATTGTACTCAAGTACTCCAACTTCCACGTTCAACGTCATGCAGTGTGTTTTTTGTACTCAAAAATGAAACAACAACAGACGGTGGTGCCTGGAATGGTTTGAAGTCGTGACTCGTGGATCTCACACTCGAAAGTTACCAGTTACGGGTAGCCTCGAACGCGGTACAAGATCCTGCTCTCCCATTGGTTATCTCTTCTGATGCCAGTTGCCTCCATAAGATCCTACTCTGCTATTGGTCCGCAGCTCTCGCACTGTGTACCTGCCGGCATCATTCGGCCAGTTGGTTTTGACGTGCTAATCTCTACTTCATTTACAGGTATTAGAAGTTTAGTTTTTCATATTTCTATATCTACAGGTATAAAGGTTTATTCGACCATATATCATTCTAGTTTTACCGCTATTATCAAATTTAAGGTGGGTTTTTTTCTGAGGGCTTGGCACAAATTAGCTATTTTACATGTAAAACTTGACTCAAAATACAAAAGAATCATTATATGAAGGCTACTCCAGAATGGATTCATTTCGTATCCTGAGGTATCACTGTACGATCTGACTCAGCAGAGACACGTGATCGTATGGTGTTGTGTCAGAAGGAGTCTTTTTACAGTGTGATTTGTTTTAGCGACGACTTGTGTGTAACAAGAAGTACTGACAAAGACAGGAATCCCAGGTGAGACAGCAAGAAGCCAATGAAGAGCTGCAAATTCGGATCAGTGGGTGCAGCTGCTGAGTCCAGAGATAAATTCCTGTCAGTGTGGGTGATGGTCTGTTAAATGGTGAAAGCAGCTGATGAAGTCGGTTGCCTCTGAATTATGGATGTATGAAACACAGTACGGCGAAGCCAAAACATGGCAGCCCATTCCAGGCAATAATATCCGCTGAGGCGCTCGGCAGCTTTCTCCTCAGCTGCCCATGAGCAGGCTTTAGTGCTGCTGGCTGATTCCGGCGCCCACCTTTGGAACGTGTGTGACTCTAAAGCAAAGTCTCTGGATTCCTGCTGGATTTTTTGAGTGACACTGGTGCTGGGCGGTCAGCTCTGTTTTTCAATATGTGTGACTTCAGAACTTTTCCCCTGAGTTTTAGCATTTTGTGCTTTTGATATTCATTTCAAAGTAGCTGACATGCTTCTGCTTTTTGCCAACAAAGCACAATGAGCCCCCCATTAAAAAGTAATTTTGTGCAAATATCTGAGTCATATTTTTACAATGAATCTTTTCTTGTTGTCACGTAAGCGAGAATAAGGAACATCCAGCTCTGAATCACAATCAGAATCATTTAAAAAATGCTGCGAGATAAAATTGAGAATGGTTTGGTTTTGCCTGAGGAACAAATGCATTTGTGTATCAAATGCCTAAATATACACACACTCACATGCCTCGTGTCTCTGTGCCTCCAAGCAAATTGCAGGATGGCGCAGCTCATTTTAGCCGCGACTTCACTCGCACTTGTTGCAATGCAAAAATATGTATTGTACAGTATCTGGATCATTTTTAATCCCCGAGTAGAATTCTCAAACCGTGGCTCTCCGGCAGAAATGTTCCTCTTCTCCATCAAGTTGGGAGCCGCACGGTGGGAAAGCTTTTTTTTTTAACCACATTTCTCCTGGTGCAGGACGGCAGTGACAAAGTGCCACCGGACCTATTGCTTTGGAACACATCAGAGAGAAATAATGCTTTGTGGCACATCTAATTCATCAGTGCACCGCTTCACACACACACACACACACACACACACACACACACAACACACACCCTCCTTTTTTCCCCTAGCTTCTATGGTGATGCTGTTTTTTTGTTTGTTTGTTTTTTGTTCTCTCTCTGCTTCTGAACACTTTTGGCCCCCTGCTTGTTTTGTGTCATAACTTTGTGTTTGACTCGTGCTATTTAAGTTACGACTCCACTTATCAGCCAAAATAAAAATACAGGAGAATTATGTAGCTGATGTCGTCTTAGCGCAGCTCTCTGCGTGGGGTCCGTCGCCGTGGGTCTGCGAGACATTTAAAATGAGATGGGACAGTACAAATAAACTTAATTAGGTTTCAGACTTGACATGTTGGAAAACTAATCTTTCCCCACATGACCTTTTCTCCCATCTGCTGCGGGCTTGAAATAGAAAACATTACCGGGCATTGGGCATCTACCACCATCTCTCCAAACACATTTCCTCCTGTGAGCGATGGATCCTTTTAGCGGGATCCTTTTAGCGGGAAAAAGGAGTGTTGACGAACAAATAGCACAACCCTTCGCCGTGTGGTGTTTTCGGCACAGCGACACCATTTGCGGAGCACCTCATCATCCTGGAAATCAAAGAAAGAGGAAGAGAGTCTGCACTCTGCACTCCACCCACTGTTGAACTTTGAAAATGGTTTGTCCCTCTGGATTTCCTGTTGTCTGCTTTGGGTTTCTTACGTTTGCGTAATAATTGTATTGTGTAAAATAAATGTTGATTTTGTGTTTTTTGATGGAGTGAACGAGGGTGAAAATGAATACAGGACACTTCAGAAGTGTGTCCTGTATCCACCTGTCCATTTGTAAGATGGCTCAGTGTCTCAGAAAATGTAGTAAAAGCTGTATTTTCATGTCTTCCCAGACACTAAGACCAATGTGCTCCCAGCCAGTTTGGTTTGTACATGTTTCGGCCCAGAGCTGCTTCAAGCTGAGCTTTGGTTAAAGTGACCTAAGACACAATGTCTGGATTTGCCGAGGGAACATAATAAAACCTGTTTTATCTTAGCGGGCACAATGTTGCTGTAGCAAACATGCCAAAAAGCGAATCAACTTTTACGGTACTCGGGAGATTTAATAACATCAATTACAAGCCACCTCTTGTTGCAGCGACGTCCTCCTAAGTTTTATCTTCCCTCCCCCATTGCGAAACGTTAAATGGTCCGAGCAACGGCCTGAGCACCGCAGGTAAGACAAGCTCGCAGGCCTAATTCTCGGTAATAGATGTGTGATCTGGTTGGCACGTCGGACAAAGTAGAGCCCAATTGAAGGGGAGCGGGAACGGGTGGGGCGACGGCATTAACAGGCTTTTAAATTAAGTCTGGGCTTATGGGAAGTCAAACACAAGCAGCTGAATGGATTTTGGAGATGAGTTGGGTTAACCTGCTCTTTAGCACACGTGACACCAGCTCAGTCAGATCCCCCAGGGCGCCGCTGCCAGATTAGAGAAGATGTGTTAAGGAACAGAACCCTAACCCCCAGAACCAAAGTCTCTTTATGTTAAAAGCTTGGTTTTAGAAATACAGCAATCCCTGGCTATATCGGGTTCACCTGTCAGGGTCTCAACATAAATGTTCCCTCAGAAAATCCCTGTTTCATGCATCCGGTCGAAATTTAGATTTTCGTAAAAGTGCATATCTACATTTTCTAATCTTGCTGTACAAAATGCTAAAAATACAGCACAAGTACCAGCAACATAACTTTTAGCATCCCACACCACTCAGTTCTCTCTCTCCTCACGCCTTTGCAGCATCTGTACAGCGTTATTCGGATTTCGACCAAATTGGCCAAAACTTTATTGAAAAAACTTTATTGAAATCCTCACGATGACACCAAGACATCCTGCACCTTCTTAACATTTGATGAACATATCAATACAGTACTGTACCCTAATGATTCCCCTTAACCAATTTAGTTTCTACCTCGTGGATTTTCCCTCATCGCTCTGGAACGCAACACCGCAATAATTGGGGGACAACAGTATGTTGATCCTGTGCAAAAACTATTTATTCATATCTCAGGCTTGTCCACCACTGTCCACACATCAGCAGTACAGTGTCTCATCATCACATCATTCACTGCCAGACCAGCGCATATTGAAAACACGACGGTAAGGACATATAAAAGACATTTGTTCAAATCATGTATGTGTTGTGTTGTTTTGTGTTGTCTCGTGTCATGTTGTGTGGCTGTGAGGAGGAGCAGTATTTGATTGAATTTCTTTTTGATATTGAAAGGCTTTTTTAGTCCTAGGAGGAAATTACCCTTTCGTGTTTGACCGGTCCTCGTCATGTGAGGATCCAGAGGGCAGCTCGGATGGGACGCCCGCCTCTTTTTAAGAGGCGTCTGAGATTGTACCGTCATCGTCTGACTTCAAGGTGGCAGCGCGTCAGATGATGCGTGTGTACGTGTGCGGTGAACGAGATGGAGAGGGAATGACAGACTCAAAGAGAGGATGAGTGTTATGGACAAAAAATAAATAAATGCAAAAACAATAATGTGTTGCTTGCCAGCAATGTAAGGGTCTTTTATTAAAGTGAAGTTGTTGAAGTTGTTGAAGAATGTTGATATTCTTGATATTTTCATGTGATATATTCACATGATTTTTTTCATGTGCAGGCACATGAATTTCTGAATCGCAGCAGGATACTTGTGTCTGTCATAAATCCTCGCCGTTACATAAAAGTCGCCCCTCCCAAGAGTATAATTGTCTGAAATCTGAGGTGAAAGACTGTGAAAGGCTCGCGTCCCACAGCTACAGCAGAGAAAATAGCCTAAGAGCAGAAGCGGAGGGTCGGTGGGACGGACGCTTTGATAGCAGCGTCTCTCCAGGCACGTCGTTCTTAAATTGATTGGACTGTAACGCAGGAGGAGGGAAAACATGAAATTATTGATTGCCCTGTACACAGCAGCAATAAATAGGCCATATATTCTCACTGGGCTTGATCATGCACACAAAGTGGATTGAGGTATGTTTTGGTTCAAATAATTAGACCAAGTCAGCATCTGTTCCACGTCATAATTCAGTAGCCAGATAAACAGTCGGCGCCTCAGCTGCCTCCACGTGATTGTTTGGTTTTTCATTCTCTCCCATTCGGCCCCTTCGCCTCTCCGTGGAGCATTCATGTATAAATGAAAAAGAAAGATATATGGATAAACATGGATATGCGTACATTTATTAAAAACTGTCAACTCAGCAGGGATGAAGCCAGGGTCGCTGTCAGAGAAATACAGTGCAGCAAGTTCATTTTAAACCTCTCTTGCTGTCTCCCTCTCTCTCTCTTACTCTCTCTCACTCTGTCTCTCTGTCTCTCTCACTCACTGTCTGTCCCCTAACAGTCCATCTCTCTGTCTCTCTCTCTCCTTTTCCTTCTCTCTCTGTCTGTCTCTCTCTCACACACACACTTGGTCTTTCTCTGACACTCTGTGTCTTTGTCTCTGTCTGTCTGTCTGACTGTCTTTCTCTCTCTCACTCCCTCTCTTTCTCTCTCACGCTGCCTCTCCCGCACACTCTCTCCCACTGTCTCTTTGTCTCTCTCTATGTCTCCCTCTCTCTCCATCTCTGTCTCAGTCTCTTTCTCTGACACAGGCATACTCTGTCTCTCTCTTACTCTGTCTGTCTGTCTGTCTGTCTGTCTCTCTCCCTCTCTCTCTTTCTCTCTCTTCCTGTTAAAGCAAGCCTATGGATACATTCCAAAGCTCTTATTTCATCTTTGCTCTCTCATCAATCCTTGCAAGACCCCCGGAAATTGATCTGGCTCGTGATTAAAGACATTCCGATTCCTTTAATTCCTCCAGGAGAAGCTCGGAGAGAGGAGAGCTTCCCTATAGAGAGTGAGGGCTGGAAATAGGAGAGCAGCGCACCAAACGCAAAGCTTTGAGGACAAACACGCTTTGATGGAAATGATTTACACGCTAAGCTGCTCTAAAAATGTATCGTCACAACATGCTGGGTCAAAACTTGGAATAGAATTACTAGCAACAAGTTTTGTTGCTAGTTTTTTGGTTTTTACTCTTAGTGCCCACTCTAACTCACTTTTTGGATCCCATCATTTTCCCCTGCCTCTCTTTCTGTGTGTAAAATACTTTTTGAATAGGAGGTGGAAAGGACACCAGCTAATGTGTGACTGAAAAGTCCCATTTTGATCTCCTGGACATCATAGTGCTCAGAAAGCTATTCTCAGTCTGGGCATTACAAAGTAAACCCTCTTTGAATACTTAAGTGGCTTCCGCGGTAATTTTGCAATTAGATTCCAGGGCCAATACGCACGCCTTTTGATGAAACAAATATTGGAGATTGCGGCGTTATCGCTCCTGCTCAGTGCGGCCGCGGTCGGAGCGACTGGCACATAGCAGAGCTTTAATGGGGGATCAGAGGTTTTGATCATGGGAGCAGAGGCCATAACTCATTCAGCGGAGGGAGATAAGTCCCCGAGGTGCAGGGCGATTACTTACACACCGTGAGATGAAAATGCACAAAGAAAGCTTTCCCATGGACCGAAGAAATGAATCATTCATTTCGCTTTCATGATGCATTAAACCTCGACAGAGAGACGTCTCCTCAGTCCAAGACAGTCAGGTTCCCCTCTTTTGATATACAGAACATATTCACCATTTAACATTCGAATAAAGGGACAAAAGCAACCCATGATGTGGGCAGCGTTATGTGCTCACATTTCAAAACAGGGTTGGATATTTCTGTGGTTATTTTTGCTGTTACTTTGAAACTATTCATAAGTAGGGGAGACCAGGGCTTGTTGTCACATGGGTAAGTTGTCACATTGCAATTATCTTCCCCACATTAGGGGGGCAATTAAAAAGTGGGATACTAGTTTTGTTCCTTTACATTGTCTGATGTCATGTACTGACTGAGAAGAAAGTAGCATATAGTGAGTTTAGGTGCGTATCATATAATCATTTGGAACATCCCAAAGTAAGAAATTTCAGCCTCATATATTCCAAAATAAATGTCTCTCAGACAAGAATCGTCACAATGATGTATGTGAACTTGAGAGAGGAGAGATTGAGGCATCCTGTCATATCTCACTCACTGTTTTGGTGTAAGCTAACTTTAAGCTAGACCTACTACTTTTAGCAAATATGAAAGTTGTCTCAGTCACCTTGGCTAGCAAGGAAATTTGTTTGTCTGGTTTCGTTTATGAAGAAAAAATGTAATATTTTCATATTACAGGTATTTCTCATTAAACATGTCTGTGATGTGAGGCAATATTTTTCATTATTAATTTTTTCAATAATTTTGTGGAAATTCTCTATTTTTTTAGAATCATAATTGGGGTCAAAAATGACCTCACTTATGGAAATGTGTAGGTATTGATAGATTGTGCATCCAAGTCCTTTGCCATACTTCTGATTGATTTATTAGCTAGAGTCACCTTCCTCATTGCCTCATCATGTCAGGTGCTGCACTGTTTGTGATTTCTAATTCCTGACCATGTCTTCTCGCTTGCCCCTCTCCCTTCAATCACCGTTATTTTCTGTAAAAGTAACATCCAAATTTCATTATGACAATTGCTATTTAGCACACTTTGTAAAGTAAATCCCATTCCAGACACGTCCTACTGAGATAAGTTGTCACATGTGACGGCTTACCCCAAGGTGACTGAGACAAGTTGCCCCAAAGTACCATATTTGCCAGCTCTAGCACCAACACAATATCTGAGATACAACAGGACGCCTCAATCTCTTTTCTTTCAAGTCCACACATATCATTTGGAATACAGTCGACCCTCGATTGTGCGGACTTCACATGTCCGGACTTTCAATTGTCCAGACAACGTCCGCCTTCCGGACTAAATGTCCACTCCAGCCGCTCCAGTCCGAAGAATGACCAATAGGTGGCTCTCGCGGCAGACGACGCCACCTGCGAGGCAGCCACGCTTGCGCCTAGGAGTATGTATGCAAGACAATATAGGCTGTTTACTGTTCAGTACTCAATTTTCAATGTCCAGTAGTCAATTTTCAATGTCCGGACTTTTTCATTGTCCAGACTAGGTCCAGTCTGTATTTGTCCAGAGAAACGAGGGTCGACTGTATATGTTTTTTTTTTACACTGGAATATATGGGGCTGAAATTTCTTAATTTGTTATGTTCTTTAATGGTTATATGACACTCACCTAAACTCACTACGTGCTACTCTTTTCTCAGTCAGTGCATGACATCAGACAATATAAAGGAGCAAAACTAGTATCCCACTTTTTTGTTGCCCCCTCATGGGGGGAAGATAATTGCACTGTGACAACGTATCCACGTGACAACAAGTCCCGGTCTCCTCTCTACCAACTTTTTTTGTTTTTTCATTCCACATTTTCACCAGTAGGGCTATTCAGCGCAAAATTAATGTGTCCCAAAAAAAGAAGTATCAGGCCACTTAGATTACCACAAAGATTTATGGCAAACATAAAGGGGGAAACACGTTAAATCCGTGCAATAAAAGATTCATTCAACGGCTGCCTGGTTAACGGAGAGTGACTTTATTATGGTATGACTTCACCATCTGACAATAGTTTAATTTTTTCCTCCATCAGAGACGAAGCAGCTGCTTCAGCAGCCTCACCCACGTTGTCTCAGAAGTTGAGAAAACGCACTCACAAAAATGGTTTGACACGTGTTCTCTGTCCATGGTGCTGAAAGCAGACCTTTTCACAGTATATGTCATGTATGTGGTCGATGTGCCAATGAAACTGCGACGTTGCGCCATGTCACATGTCTCTGGAAAGGTTAGTGTGTTCCCTACAATTACGCTTTCATGAGGAGTTTGTACAGAACTCTCCCAGAACGTGGCGGTTTAGAAATGCTTTGTTCCCAAGGAAGACTGATGTTACTTGCCTCAGAAATAAATAAAAAAAAATCTGTTTTGTATCAGAAAAGCACAAGGTCCAACCTCGAATACCATGGAAAAAGCTTTGCTAAGTCTACAATGGCATTGCAAAGTGCATGTGTGTTGCACCCAAAATGTGCAACACGGCTCAACATGAAAAGCAATCATCTCTAAACCAGAAGGTTTCTGATTCAGTCCCGGCCTCCACCTAAAACAGTCCAGCATTGAGGTGTACACCAGACTGGGGTTATAGATTGTAATGGCTTGTTTGTCAGTGCTTGTGAGGAGCAGCATCGTTGAACAGACGAGTACCACAGGTACACAGCTCTCAGCCGCGGCAGCAAAATACCAAACAACAGAGAGAGAAGTAGTGGCAGGGTCACTCCGGACCCCAACCCTGGTACACAAAAAGCAAAGAAAGTGGACGGACATTACAGTATTTGAAATAGGATCTCTCACCGCAGCTTCCCTACTACCACTCCTACTAAACTGCTCAAAGGCATTATGGGAAATTGAGAGTGCAGCATGATACAGAGCATGATACCCAGAACACTCAAGAGCTGGCTGACTCCTTCTAGTGGATAGATGTTGAGTACATTGCACTAAAAACAACAATAACACATCTGCAAGACCTCCTGCCATACAGTATTCTGGCTGTTTTCTCTTTATCTAAGATAATGTTAAGCGTAAAATGAATACACTTGACTTGATACGCTAAGACTGTGACCCAAAGTGTGTTAGAATCACAACAAGTGACTCCCACATCATTTCAAGATATTTGCTTATACCATCAGAAATTACAGTGGCCACACTCAATTAATGCTAAAACTAATTAATGCGAGCATGTGATGATTACAGTAGCATGAAGCCATTAACGGACATAATTACATTAATAAATTTTCCTCTGTATGTCATCAGTGCCTCTTCTGCGTTTTAATGCAGATTCTACAGGCCCAAATTGTGCCAGAAAACACCAAAATATGACCAAATTATGACCCTGATCTCCAAATGTTCTTCATGTGGGACTTTTAGTGGCATGTTTTTGATATGATAATGGAAATATGTGGCTTTGGTGAGTGGTGTGTTCTGTTGATGACACACATGAGCAGAGAGTGCTTCGAATTGCAGGCACTGCCTTGTGTTTTTGCCCACTCTCTCACTGATGCAGACAATGGGCTGAAAAAGTCACATAAGGGCAACTGTTTGCATCAGCATCTGAGACAGCAAGTTTTGTTTGTGTTTTCAGTCATTGTCACCTCAGTCGTTTCACACAGAGGCAGATGAAGCGGTTTCTCCGCTCCCCCTCTCACTCCTGCTCCCTCACTTTTTGGGAAGCGGCGGGCTGCTTAGTAAGGCGCTTGGGGAGCTTTTACGGGATTTGGTGTCTTGCTCAAGGACAGGTTGACATTGCCCTCTTTTTTTCTTCTTTTTTTCTTTGAAGAGGAGCTTGGGGATCGAACCTACACCGCCTGTCGTGATGAGCGGAAAGGACGGAATCTTAACCTGCGTGAGGCGTGCTGCTGAGTCATAGCATTTATCTTTAATCATCCATCTTCCTGTTGGTGGCTGTTTTGTGGAGACGCTCTAAACGAGATTGCCGAGGGATCAGTGGTGGGTGACCTTGAGTCAGAACTTCATTAATGGACTATCTAAGCGGCGTTAATGAGTGATTTGGCATCACAGTGTTCTTGACACTGAAGCCCACTTGGCAACAATATCGCCTCTTACAGAAGTTTCGGTTTCCTTTGTGCTCATGTTCCCCCGGCCGCGGCTCTTTGAAATATGACTGACAGCTTCTTTTCACCAAGCCTAGGGCCTCCTGCCACGCCGAGCGCTTACGGTCGCAACGGCGCCGCATGGCAGTTTTCAACCAAGTCCCAGAGTTTTGCCAAGTTTCTCTATTGCATCATCTCGTTTTCAATGAGCTCCTCTTGTAACACAGGGTGCTGGCGGTAACACTCCCACCATTTATAATCTTGTCGCAGCTGACACGTTTGAGGGGATTGAATTCCATTTCTTATGCGAAGAGTTATGGTTTAATTCATCTTTGGGTTGGAAACGTGCCCCTAAATACACCCTCCCTTCCCATCTGGATGTGCACGTTGTTGGGAATGTCAGCAAAAACGTCGGGATTAATAAACAAAGTTTTCCATCATAATGAATATGATCTTTTTTTAGTATTTTTGTCTTTGAAATCCTGGCAGCAAAAAGCTTAAGAGGCTCTACTACAGTATGTGGCCTGATCTTTGTATGAGGCTGTAATCTGGTCACATGTCTGAGGTGCGTGCGTGCGTGCGTGCGTGCGTGTGTACATGTGTGTGTGTGTGTGTGCGTGTCTATGTGTGTGTGCCTGTGAGTGGGTGTCTGTGTGTGTGTGTGTGCGCCTGGGTGTGTGTGTGTGTGTTTGTGTGTGTGTGTGTGCGAACTGTTTGTATATTTGTGTGCTTGCAGTGTCCATGTATGTGTGTGTGTGAGTGCGTGTACAGCGTGTATATACAGTATGTGCTCTTTGTATCACTGTGTGTAGTACTG
>OMPJ01038849.1:0-16403 GCA_900312935.1 Carapus acus | reverse complement strand
GCGCACATCTTAGATGAAGGCTTACCTGCAGAGACAAGGAGACCCTCCGAGGGGTATAGCAGCAAGCTCTCCACCGGGTGGCCATGGTCCATGGTCATTACACTCTTATCCAGCCGGGCATCAAACAGTTTAATTGTGTGGTCATACGATCCTTTGACACAAATGATAATGATGAGCAACAGGTTCACTTAAACATAATAGAGACAGTCTTAATCACAGGCCTCTTAGATCAACTCCACCACAACCTCCAAGGCAAAATACAGTAGCACCACTTGGAGTGACCAACATGCACCAATTACTTTTCTTCTGAAATTACTTACAACATGTTTGACAAGTGTTACTGAATGTTTCTGGCGAGGTCTGCGTGTGTGTCAGATTTCACAAAGCCTCTGTCTTCCATCTCACCTGTGACAAATAGGTCTCTATTTAGTTTGCTCGTGATGCCACATCGAATGTAGTCTGTATGCTCCTTGTAGGACGTGAGCTCAGAGCCATTGGGGATGTCCCACAGTCGACAGGTGTAGTCGTCCGACCCCGTGAAGATTTGGTAGCGGTCCATGGTGAAATCCGTCACGTGCACAGCTCTGGGAGAGATGGGGAAAAGGAAGAAAGGAAGGAGTTCAGGAAAGACTTGCTGCCACTCATCTATCAGCTTAAGGAGCAGAGATACAGGTCGTGTCAGAAGACTTGAGATCATCATGATCAATCAGTCGATGGATCACTCAAGGGATCATCACTCAGACCGTAGCAAAGCAAGATTCATGCAGTATAGTTTTGAAGCGACAAGGGGAAGGTACCCAGCGAAAGACCTACTTTGAGTGTCCTCTGAACATCCTGAGTGCCACCTTGCCCCCGATGTCAAAAAGCCGCACCACAGAGTCCTCGCAGCCTGCCACAAGCAGCTGGCCATCTGAGCGATACCTCCCACAGTAGGCTGTGTCTTTAAAACGTGTGAAGGTCTTCACTGGCTCCTGGGAGAACGGCCCATAGACGTGGATCTGCACAGACACAAAGATTACTCATTACACATCTTGGCATGCAGTCCATGCATCCTCTATTCCTGTCTAAGTGCCTAAAATGAACAATTAAAGAGCATTTGGGAGAGGTGGTCAACATACTCGCGTGAAAGCTGTGACAGCAAAATTGTGAGGCGCTACAGGTGAGAACTGGATGTCTGTGACAGCACCAAACTCTTTAATCTGGACGGGAGCCTGAAAGAGACAAAGAGAGAGGGAAAGATTGGAGGATGGATAATTTAGAGTAATAACAACCAAAAGTCCTGAGCTCCTGGGGCAGCAGTAGCTCAGTCTATAAGGACTTGGCATGGGCACCAGAGGGTGGTCAGTTCAAGTCCAGAGCAGCACAAAGTTAAATGGGGTGGACTGATGGTTTGTGCATGTGATTTCTCCAGGTAAGTGAAAATAAAACCTGGGTTCCTCTTTAATCTTACAGTGATATGGGAATATTGAAAATGGGCCTGACTCACCTTGTAATTTTTCCAGTATAATGTGTCCTCTGTGATTTTCTCCCCTAGCTTTGGGTAAACCTGGATTTTTGTAGGTTTGAATGATGCCATTTTCCCACCACTGCAGAAACTTTGATGTCTCCGGCTTCAATTTTGGACGTCAGTTATTTCTGCAAAGAAAATTAAATGATCAGAGACTTGGGATAAACCTTGACATGCCGCTCAATTGGCGAGACAGACAAGTGCCTTCATTGATAACTAATAGAGGACATACAAATTTCAACATAGCAGTGTCAGGGGAGACAGTAGCAGCATGAAAAAGACTGAGAACATTCCATGTCATTGATTCCAAAATTAACACTACGGCAATGGCTAAAAGCAGTACATCTAAAACACGGGACAAGAAAACGTTAAAGAGCACTTAAAAATACATTAAAAAAATAAAGGAGCAAAATGTGTTTCATAAAATGAAACAAATCTTGATGTGATATGGATATGTCAGTGACGTGGCATAAATGACGGTGGGCAGAGGCGCTGCTGTAAACTGTAGTTTAAAAATCTGTTCCGAATCTTCTGCATTCGGAAATGCCTCTTTCAGCGCTAACAATTAACTCATGTACCACACACTTAATCTGAGACTCAAACTTTAATATTTAAAAAAAATGGAGGGTATGCGAATTTTTATTCAGTTTTTCACCGTAATGCGTGTTTTATCGATTTTTGAGTGTCCTGCTTTGTCCACTGAAAGTTTGATTCTCAGGCAAGAAAATCTCTCAAACCAACGTGCTCACACAGCGGCACACCGCTAACCACGCCGGCATACCTTTCCATCGACATCGGCTACTACAAAGACGTGCGTTTCTCACCTGAATATGGAAAGTTCCCTGGATAGACACTTAGTTTGACGTTACACGGGAATGGGATCGTATAACAACGATGCCACTTCTACGGGTAAGATAGAACTTTCTCATTTTAGCGAGTTATCACGTTGGATCTCTCCTCGTAGTGGGTCGCCATGATTGCTCCGGTGACTGCTTCCGGGTTAAAAGTCGAACGTGGTTGACAAGTATAAGGCCATTAAATTTGCACGAATAAATAAAAGAACATAAAAACCATATTAGATTTTAGTGAAACATTTTCTATTGGTGGAAAAACACGAATATCAAGTCAAATGAACAAAAACGTAACAAATTCAGGACTATCACACGTTTTTTTGGGGGGTCAGATCCTCTCACAACTTTGAAAACCTTCAACTGCTATAAGGGTTACTCATAAAATAACAAGATTTTCTTCATGAATATACACAAAATGCACAGACACAAACGTCTCCCCATAAAATAGAAAAATAAATTACTACGTTTTTTTGACGCTCCAAGTGGACGTGACATTGCTCACTGTCTCATCACATTGACACAATCAAATATTTGGTGAATTTACCGAAAATAAAACAAAGTGTTTTAGAGGGTGTAGGGCTGTAGGCAACAGAAGGCGCTATATTGTTTTCCGGTAATTGCCGGACTTGTTTGCGACACTTCCGGCGTTCCCTCCTTTTTCTAGCTTCCCTTTGCAGCGTGAACCGCGTGTGTACACACTCCAGGTTAGTGTCCGTCTGTTCACACTTAACGTCCTTCGTCAGGTTCCTGATGTGTTAATAACTAGAGCAGGCGGCATCTTCCCATCTCGCCGCTGTGCTGCTGGGTCGTTGAAACCCACCGTGCGACCTAAATAGCCGAGTAAAAATTCTGCGGCCCCGCTGCTAGTAGCTTAGCTCGTCCTCGCTACTGTATCTAGCCGGTTCAAGTATTGACTGGCACCGCTTAGTTACTCACAGTGAAGGCTCGACCAAACTCTCGAGGGTTTGGACAGTAGCACATTAATCAAAGAAGCATGGCTCCAAAACCTTACTTCGATCTTGTCGCCTGCTGTATGTGACCTACAAGAATGACTAGATCAGTGGCTTTGGCTCGACAGCTATTTTAGGGCGTGTAACAGGTGGGCACTGGGTGAGGCGACTCATTTGGGGTCTTGAGTGTTTTCAGTGATTGCGGGTGTCTGTAAAGCAAGACCATAATTGACTATGAACCAGTTTAAGCACAGCTGCTGCCGTATTAAATAATAGAATGCACAATGTCGGGAAATGTGAAGATTAGTTTTCATAAAGATCCCCAAATGAAGAGTCAGTCATGTCTCCAGCTGCTTTGACAGACAGAGCCTTCGCGGGACGATTGACAAACATATCACTTAAGCCCAAGGGGTGGCCAAGCAACATGTATTTACATTCCAACTGAAATGTGATAATTGCAGTAATTCATATGCATTCATTATTTAGCCTTAAAATCACCCTGAAATATTTAAAGCTAGTAAATATTCCTACATTGGATAAGGTTAAGTTGTAATGTGATGAATATGTTAATGTCAAGTTAACGCATTGTTTCATTGACTTAAATTGGCCCCTTGAATTCACTTTTGTTTGGGTATTTTTTTCTCAGTTTAAGGGCCTGTCTTCTTAAATCCATATTGGGAAGGTGGTGGGGCTCATAACAGTTTTTGTTATTGTGTGTTTGTCAGATGAAGGAGTTAATAATGAACCAGGAGAAACTCGCCAAACTGCAGGCGCAGGTTCGCATCGGCGGCAAGGTGAGCTTCAAAACACACCAGTACACTGAACTGTGAGTATGGGCCTTAGTGATTTAGTGACGATAAATTATTTTGGTGGTTTATAGGGCTCAGCCCGCAGAAAGAAGAAAGTGGTGCACAGAACGGCAACAGCAGATGACAAGAAGCTGCAGTTCTCCCTCAAGAAACTGGGAGTCAACAACATCTCTGGCATTGAGGAGGTATAGTAGATATATTTTTTTCATCCAAGTTGTAAGATGGAATATGGGAATAGGAACTATCTCTTGCCAAACTGCAGAATTCTCCACTGTCTATTGGTTAAGACAGAGGCCAACGATGTGAACTTTTGTTTCCCCAGGTGAACATGTTCACAAACCAGGGGACAGTGATCCATTTCAACAACCCAAAGGTTCAGGCCTCCCTGGCTGCCAACACATTCACCATCACAGGTCACGCTGAGAACAAACAGCTCACGGAATTGCTCCCTGGAATCCTGAACCAGCTGGGTGCTGACAGTCTGACTAGCCTCAGGAGGTTAGCAGAGACGCTACCTAAGTCAGGTACCCACCATCCCCTTTTTTCCGATTTTTATTTTTATATTTCATGTACGAGACAGAGGCTTTGCCTGCAGTCGCTCTACAATTCAGTGCTGTTTTTCCTCCCACTACAGCAGGAGAGAACAAAATGCCCACAATTGCCGCTGAAGAGGAAGATGACGAGGTTCCAGGTATGCAGTGACTTTTTTTTCCCCCTTTTGGCGAGCAAATTAACTCTGAAAGCTTGAATGAACTGGCTCAAACAAGCCGTGTTCAGGTAAGAATTTTACAGGCTGTAGTCATCTGCCTCAGTTTTCATTACCCGGGGTCTGCCTGAAAGTCAAAAACTCCTGGCAATCATGAGGTTGAGAGGTGTCAGGAAAGGTCATCCATGCAGCTGGGCTGAATTGTACATGTGTATGAGGAGGATGTAATCTCTGATCCTGCCTTACTGTCTTTGTCCTCCCCCTCCCTCTAGATCTTGTTGAAAACTTTGATGAGGCCTCAAAAAATGAGGCTAACTAACATCACCCAGCAAGAATCTACCAAGACTCCGCGGACCCTGTTCTCACACTGTACACAAGTTACCTTTTTGTCATCAGCCATCCACCTGCACTCCGACTGTAACCACAAGCTATTTCAAAACTACTTTGTCCATTTGGATAAAATAAAAGGGTTTGTACTGCAACTGATAAACCTCTTGACTGAGTTTGCTTGTCTGTGCAGTGCCAGTTAATTATCAAATTCTTTGAAATGTTCGGTTTCTCCCCGTCAAGCTGCCTCTTCTGCATCACACCCTCAATGAAATGCTTTCTCTATTAAAGATTATGTTTTAATGTCATTTCATTTTCCACTACCTCTTCCTCTGCACACTTAGTTAAGTTAACATATCGGGATTTATGTACATTCATCTAATTATTAGTTATTCAGATATTCATCTAGTCTTTCCCTGCTTCTTTTTTTTTTTTTTTTTTTTGAGCCATGATGCCGACGACCGTTAAGTAAGGAAAATGGCCACGGCTCATTTTTCTGAGTGGCTGAGAGGCTGTGGTTGTGGAAATGGTTGAATCACGAACGATGCTGTTTATCTTGCAGTGCTGCAGCCTCATAAAAAAACAAACTTGGTCATATAATTCATAATATGCCTTGCATACTTGTACACAGATGCACACACCTATGTTGTCATTGAATACTTAAAGCACAATGCCTCTGTAAGATAAATAACTTTGACACAAGGGAGGATTCTGACCCAATTCTGAAATAGTCATGTCATCACAGAATGAGATGTTTAGCTGATTAAAAGAGCATATTGATGATGCAGGCTTCATAAATGGATAAAGCAAGTGAAAAGATGAACAATATTAATTTCACATCATTTTAGTTTAGGTTTGTACAGGATAGACAACCGTTCTACTGTTTCTATATGTCACATTTACAATTTACATTTGCCCCACTGATCAACATATTTTGACAATATCAGAAGCTAAAAAGGAAGTATGACGTGACGTGTTGCATTAGAGATTTGTCAGTATCGTGATCTAAACAATCCTCCTCCGCCGAATCTGAGGAACTGTCCCCTGAAAGTAAGAATTCCTCGAGATACTGAATATTTTGTGGTGGTGACATCATGTTTTTCACACCGTTGAGGTCAATATAGTGGATTAAGTTTGTACAAAGTTGGACGCAATGTAGTAAATGATGGACAAACAAAAGTAAATTGAAGTATCACAGCTCAAGACAGAAGTGAACAGGAGACCGTCATTTAACACCTGACTATGTGAAGAAATATCGACCCACATAAGCCCGGCACACACACAGCGTATCTAACATAGAAGTTCAGACTTATGAGGTCAATTTGTGCGATTTTTTTCTGAGGAATGAAGTTAACTTCTTTCAGCTGTAGTTATTAGTTGACATTTTGCAGCGGGTTGCCCCGGAACATGCTGAGTAATGATGAGGGGGAAGTTCTCCCAAGTAACATCTACCCTAAACCTGTGAGCTCATTACGTCAGGCACGTCATGAAACTTCTCCAAAGATGATCAAGCTGAAGATGCGATGATATGGGATTAAGGAACATATTCAACTTTAAACATATAGGTAGATAATTCATGATTACAAGAGTGGTGTAAGTAAAACCGCTGCAAAGTGTCACTGCTCTCTGCTTTTTTATTTTCACGCAGGGGAGAATCAACATTCTGGACCACTAATTGAAAAGAGAGAGCCATTTTAATACGAGAGACATACAGTGTAAAAAGGAGCAGGAAATAAAACACTGCAAAAACATGAATTGATACAAGAGGAAGAAGAAGTTACATAATTTTGAATGACAGTTATTTTGTCACCTCAGAAATCAGGTTGTAACATACAGTATATAAAGATAAGCTATCAAAAGTAACTGGTGCAATCACGTGGACTCAATGAATGTTGTTTATTTTCGCAGGTTAGTTAAAAATGAATGATGAGGAACCTATCATACAAGATATCTAATTCTATCTGTATAGTTTTTAAGCAAATGGTGCTAATGTCCTTCCCTTTCCACAAAGTCAGATGCCTAAATCATCGAATGAAATGGAGATAATCCCCTAGAAACATGTGCTTCTGTTTTGATGCAGTTCAAACCACTTTGTCGGCTCACTTCTCTCGACCTATGCCGTAACAAGCCGCAGTCCTGCAGCGCGAGGGCAAACCCCATCAGCTGCCACCCACACTGGACCTTTTCCTTATCTCGCCAGCTTCTCATTCGAAACACACATACGTAGTCTATCAGTGAAATTTCATATGCAAAACACCAACTGAGGAAATACATTCCTACAAGAGCTCTGATCTCACTCCTGCTGACCTGATCCCATGGTGATGGTGCCTATAAAATGGTCTAGACCTGGCAGGGAGGGCAAAACCTCATCAGGACCTGTTCGACTTGACAGCTCTCGCTGGTATCTCACAGGGTTCCTCACCTCAGCAGGATGGTAAGAAAATACTGAGAGGAGCCAAATCGCAGATAATATATGTATGTTTTGTTCATTTTATCATAGTCTCATGATGCGTTTTCATCAGCGTATTTAATTGTGGAGTAGAAGTTTGTTTCATCTTTGCTCTTCACTTGTCAGGCGACTGTCTTTCTTTTCTTTTTTTTTAATAATAACCTTTAAACCTTCACATATAAGACATATCTTAGAGCTATTGCTCAGGTTCTGAAAACAATAATTTTCACATGTTTCTCTCTCCGTCTCACACATTACCAGAAGACTTTGTCATTGTGGGTATTTGGACTTCTGCTCGTCAGCCTCTCAAGAGCAGCTGGACACATCTCTTCTGCTGAGAATTGTAAGACTTTCAATCATTTTGATCAGTAGCAGTTCTCACTGTGTATTCGTGATTACTATCTCTGACTCGCTCATGGCTGTGTGTCCCCCAGTCCCGTCTAAAGTGGTGGTGGCGAGAATGGGTGATCCAGCCACGCTCCACTGCGGTGTGACCACAGGCGGTCGGGTCACCTGGAAATTTGAGGAAGAGGGAGTTGAGGAGGAGGTGGATGTAGGTGAAAATATTCACCAGAGAGGTCATAACCTGGTGTTTAGAGAGGTTGGAGTGCCAGTTGTGGGGATATATAGCTGCTGGCATGGAGACGTGAAGCTTTCGTCAGTCCATCTCCTGCTGGATGCTGAGGAGGTGGAAGAGGCAGATTTGGGTAAGACGCTTTTGTCTCAGCATCCCTCTGTTTTCACTTGTTTATACTGCATGTCTAACACAAAGATGACATGTTTGATATTTCATCCCCAGCATCCAAACATGTTATTCATACAAAGATTTTGTCTTTTCAGATTCTCTGATCAGCTGCCGGGCAAACTCTTACGACTGCAGCTTCAACTGTTCGTGGACCGACAGTGAATACACCGCGGTGCGTCTGGGGCTGGGCGAGGAATGGTGAGCCAAAGAGCAGACCAAGACACGTTTGTCACCGCTCCGTGCAAACACCTTGTCTAAATAAGAAGAAACGCATTCAACCGTCTCACGTGTGGTCCCTCTTTGCAGCCGGAGAGCTGAGAGCGCCTGTCAGTGGGTCAGTCAGGGAGGTCACCTGGCAGACGGAGGATTCCAGTTTGAGATGTTCCACTCCCTCTCGCCATACGCGGAGGAGAGCTCCATGCTGGAACTCACTGCGGAGGCCATAAGTGACACCTACTTTCTGAGGACCACCAAGAGATTCTACCTCAGGGACATTGGTGAGCTGAGTTGATATTCCACCAGTGGGAAAGTGGCTTTGAATCTGCTGTCGTCTTTACGTTGGTAGCGGTAACAAAAATGGAATGTTACAATGTGAGAAAAGACAATGTACGCTGATGTACACATTTCTATCCTGAATTTTTTTCTAATTTAACGATTGTAAAATAGGTAACAAAGTATTCTTCGTACTTTCGTCTGTCACTGAAAATTTGCTATTTACTGTTATTCCTGGTTGCTTTAGCTCATCTGATTGTACTGTACAACAATTACAGCAACATGAGACTCCTGTTCAGACATATATTATATTTTGGATCGCCAAATAGTACTTAGTATTAAATGTTTATTCAATGATGACCTGATATGTCCTACATATGACTTAATATTTACATTCTATCAAACATTTTAAAGAACTGATAAGACCTTATCACCATGATTTAAAAGTCTATTCGACAAAGCCACATCTAAAACCCTAGTGCTGTAGATTCCTCTGCAGGTACAAATCCAATCTATACAGTTCTTTTCATTTTACACATTTGTCATTTGTCTTTACCAGTATATCTGTATCTGTATCTGTGATCGTGTTACACTGTGATATGTTCTATTATTATCTATGGAGGGACTACTCAAGCTTCAATCCCTGATGTTTTTTTCCTGATTCCCCTTTTCCTCTGTCCAGTTCAGCCCGACAGGCCACAGATAGTGAAATGTCAGGAGGTGGGTCACAAGATTGAAGTGTCCATCAGTCCCCCAGCCAGCTGGTCCACCCCTCACAGCTTCTTCTTCCTGGAGCATCAGATTGAATATGTACATAAGGACGATGGAAAGGTACAAGACACTCACATGCTCCATCACATTTCTATTTCCTGTCATGGTTTTGGTTTCTCACCATGTGATCTTTGTGGTTTGCAGTCTGAAATTTCCACAGATACTTTGATTCCAAGAAGGATCAGCAAACTCAGGGTGCGGTCCAGAGATCCACTGGTGCCCTCAGACTGGAGCCAATGGACACCCTGGAAAATTGTAAATCACTAAATCTATTTCCATCCACTGTTGTGTCCTGCTGCCCTCACTCCCATATCCGTCTGCTGCACTTTCGTCATCTTTTTTTCTCCATGTCACTCACTTGTCATAATTGTTGTAATTGTTGCTTTTTATTGACCTATAAAATCAGCCAGGGACTTTTATTTAAATCAGTTTCCAAACTATTTATTTATTTATCTATTTATTAATTTATTTAATGTCACATTTATAATGTATTGATTGAAATGTTACTCGTGAAAACATGGAGTGATGCGTCCTGTGGTGACCGGTAACTGGGTTGACAGAATTTGTAGAAATGTAATTCTATGGAAAAACAATTCCAGCCTGCACACTATCTAGCATTTCCTATCCTACTGCACCTTTTTTTATCATTTGTTCCAACCAGCTGTCAAACCATGTCTGTGCTGTCCTCCATGTGTTCTGTGTATGTGTGTATTTTGTCTCTGTGCATAGTATTTGGTGATTAAAAAAAGTTGTGTGCTCACTTCCATTTTCCTTGTTCCTTCCTCATTTGTGCGTGCTATGTGTGTATTTGACTGTGGTGTGCTGCATTAAGAGTTTGTGGTGGCTGTTACTGCTCTGATCTGATGACTCATATAAGAAGTAGGAGTCACGAACACCAACTGTCTTCCCTGTGAGCTCAGGCTATTCTGCTTTTTTAAAAGCAGCAATTTGCACGTGAGATTTAGTACATCCGGTCAAAAGCAGGGATCAAGCCAGGAGAAAACAACAATGACATAGTTAGTTGATGCAAACTCTAAACTTGACCATCCAACGCTGCAGTTATCCAAAACAAATTTCCATACTTTTTAGGAATTGTGATCAAAAATGTCATACAAAGGTAGAGTAAAGAGAGAGAAACAAAACAGTAGTACCAGTTCAGTAGGAACTACTGTATGTGACTTGCATAACTTCAAGTATAAATCGGCATCACAGTTAAAAAAACCCTGGCATATGCCTGGTAACTAAATAATCAGGTGAATTAACCAAGTAAATCTGACATGAAAATTAAAACCATTGATTATTTCATTAAATTCATTGACCTACTGTATATTAATGAATGGCTGTGGGCTCTGATGAGCCTCATAGTGAGATGATGTTTCAACTTCACCATAAACAACAGCAGTGATGGAATTTGCCATTATTATGTCCAAGTTAATCATGAGTCTGTAATCACTTCTCAGATGATTGCTGTGATGATTTTTCCCAAAGCAGCGACAACATTTTCACAAAGTCGTCTTTGACATGCTCCTTGGATGTATGGGGCAACATTTGTTTTCATTGTAATTAAATTGTAATTTTCAATGAAACATGCAGCATACAATATTATCTGTTAATATCACATGTCAGAAATAAGTGCATTTGTTGACAGCTCATGAGTAAAGAACTATCGACCTACAGAACAACGCAGTACAACAGCACACAGCACATACTTTACAGGTGCAGTCAAGTATTGTTTAGAGAGGTAAATCAGATTTATTTTCAAATTCTTATCATTAATTTATCTCATTTCAGGTGAGGACGAGGAAAAGGAAAGTGTGCAAATGCAAATGCCAAGTGAAGAACTGCTTTTTGGGGTTGTCATTAAAATGGACAGTGCTGAAGAGGAAAAAAGGTCGAAATGGAGCATAATACCAAAAGGTGATTCTGTTTTCTGTCGATTTTTTTCATGGGAGAAATTATTGTCGTGACAGTCAGAACACAAAGCATTCTGGCTTGTACTTATTTTGTTGGGGAATTATTGACTTATTAAATGCATTGGCACACACGATGTTTTCTGGCTTTTTCAGTATATTCTTCAGAGAGAACAACAATATCATTAGCTAATCTTCATCGTAGGCCCAGCCACATAATGTTTGCCCACTGCTCAGGAAGGCGCCAAAAGTTCCGGGGCCACGTGACCACGCGACGTTACCTGGTCACATGACGTACCAGCGCGAGGGAAACAAACTCAAGATATCAGGCTCATTGTTACAGATATAATTCAGATATGTGACTGCTACTTCCTCGGAAAAACCCTAATTCTGATCATTTAATATTTTTCATTCACGTAAATACTTGGTGCAAAGCCTGTACTATCTTCGTTATAGACCAATATTGCAATATTTCAGTCATACAATACTTAAAGGCATCATAAGAATATATTCAGATTCAGTAATAGCAAGGTGTGTTATTTGTCTCAGACCATTATCATCCAAAATCAATGTATCAAGTCCTCTGACGATGCATTTATCGAAACAAGAATCAGGCAGAGTGTCCATTTTGTATCGATTGTTCATTATTTCAAACAAAAACAAACAAACAAAATTGGCCGTTTTGCTCACAAAAAAATGATATGAGCGATGGTCGCGGCTATGGGGCACATTCGATCACGCATGCGCTGTTCGATGCGGAAATCAGACCTTAACGCGACAGCAGCCTGCCGACACACAACACTCCTCCATGGAAACGCTTTCGTTTCTACGCCTAAATCTTCACATCAGTCTACTCTGAGCTCCGCAGCTGCTTCTAGCATGACCGCCGCTGCTCCCTATGCTGTCTGGACTTTGTTTCTGTCGACCATTTGGGCGCTTTTCGGTCGCTTGTCAGGTGAGACAATAGCGGGGTAGGAAGCACTCACTGATTTGTCTGCACGGGTTGACAATAACAATAAGAATAACAGAGAGAGGGGCGAGTTGGTGTTTAAGCCGAAGAATCTAGACTTATGCTGTTCGCTGACCAAGATTTATTTTCTTGTCTTATCATTTAGTGGCTGCCGATAATCAATTTCGTGGAACTCGTGCTGACAGTATTCTACCAATGTAAATAACCGTCACACAAAACCAAACAGGTGCGCGCTAATGTAAATTAGAATCATGGTGGATGCAAATACAAACAACCACAAATGTGCTGCAACACAGTGCGAACTTTTATACAGTATATCGGTGCTTTTATTGATCGTGTTATGGTAGTGACTGACATCGATGGTGTGACGGGGTCGTTCTTTTTGAGAGGGAAATCCATACAACCAATCTGAGGCAGCTAATAGCTATAATCATACCATACCATTGTGACATGGTCAATCATTAATGCGTCCTCTTTGTCAAAAATAAATAGAAGGTGTCAAGTAATATAATCACCTAAAACCCTCACACACGGGACATTGACTGGTTAAGTGTTGATACTCAAGTCACAATGATCGAATGTCAAAAAATAGATCTTCCTCAGTCCTTGTCACAATATAGTTGTTCTAGCATTACTTCAATATCAGACCACCGATTCCCTCCCTCCTTTAGGTCTCGGGGTGAATGAGCTGCTGTATTTCCGAGTCATCAGCCCAGGGGACATAGGCTACATATTCAGTGCAGCACCTGCCAAAGACTTTGGGGGAGTTTTTGTAAGTGTTGCCCCTCCTTGATTGTACATGACACCTGACCAAGTCTTAAACGTCATGTACTGTATGTGTAATTCACTGACATGTCTCCCTTCTTATCTGTCATAACTCCACAATGTCCCCGTACGCGTGGCTGTCCAGACCTCGTCATACGACGAGATCTTCCTGGTACCTGCAGACCCAACAGATGGCTGCTCAGAACTAAGGGACAAAGAAATCATTCAGGGACAAGTGGTCTTGGTTGAAAGAGGGTAATTAAGTCTGCATGTTCTCGTACCTTAACCCGTCTCTATACTGCTTGATACAGTGAGTGGAGACTGAATATTGCATACAGTATCCGTAACTGCATTGATCAGTATCAGATTCAGAAATACATCTTTTATCCCGAAGAATTACGATGACGGTCAAATCCTATTTCTCCTGTCTGTATCCCAGGGCTCTATTACATTTGGAAATGTAGATATTCTATTTCTGCAACATTTCATGTTTGTTAAGATGCACCAACAAAGACGACTTTCTTTTTTTTCTTTCAGTTTCAATAGTTACTGTCAATACAATAGTTTATGCCTCCAAAATCACACGTTCTGTCTGTGTCTGTCCTCCAGAGTTTGCTCTTTCGTCCAAAAGGCCAGGAATGTGGAGGAGGCAGGGGGCAAAGCCGTTTTGATCGCTGATAATGCCGTTGATAACGACAGTCAGTACCTGGATATGGTCACAGATGGAAGCGCTGCCAAACCAAGCATACCTGCACTATTCTTGCTGGGACGTGACGGGTAGGTTTTACACACAAAGACGCTAATCTCTGCGTTATCTCAGTCGGGATCGTCTACCCTTGACTGCTGCTGTGCTTTCTAGGGTGATGATTCGAGGTTCTCTGCGGAGGCAAGCGCTGCCGTGGGCCGTCATTTCCATTCCAGTCAACGTTTCCTCTTTGGCGTCGTTCCCCATCAAGCAGCCACCCTGGACGCTGTGGTAGTGAGGTCACTCATCGACAGGTGCTACTTCCTCCCTCCGCGATTGTCTAACAGTGGATGATTCAACATCTTGCGTCATCGAAAAATGTGTCAGTGCTACCTTTGTGCAAATTGTGTTTGCTGAGTACAAACACCCAACTTCTGCAAGAATTTGCATATGTTTCTACCGTATAAGAGTTTATCCTGTGTCAAGTCGTCACTGATTTACAACACCTGGGGGAACCATGTTCACTCATTCCAAATTTAGTTTTAATATTGGTGAGTGAGTATGAATTTTTACATGATGTTATATGATATGTGCCAAGAAACTGAAGCCATCCTTTCAATGTGAATTGAATTGAAAAAATTTTTGAGCATCTGCACTTTTGACGCATCAAAGTGAGCTATTGAACAGAAACTGAGAACAAACAGGTTAAATGATACAAAATAACTTGTTTGTATCTTTTCTCTAAATGATTTCAAGTGTGTTTGAGTCACATTGAAGTCTGTCTCTTTGCCATTCATGTTTACCTTTATGTGCAACAGATTTTCAGACTTTATATGCGGACTTGCTACTTGTGTCAGCTGAGTGGTGAAACTATAGGGGATACAGTGTGTTGTAACACAAATGCAGCCACGCGCACATGCACACACACGCACACACACGACCACAGTATATCCTACTGCAGTCAGAGCCACAGTGTTTTGCAAATATTGTGACAGTTTGGCATGCTGGGCAGAGCAAATGTGTAACTCAGTGAATATCACACATCTATTTCATGAGGACTCTCTTATGAAGACTCGTCATTCTTTGAATAAAATGTTTCACTACTGACTGAATGAAAATGTCCAGAACCAATTACTTCTGATAGCATCAAACCATTTGATTTGTATGCTTACAAATTAGTATAAATATGTTACACTAGTTGCCGTGTTGGATTCATGGTTTCACCTATTTATTTTTGTCACTTACAAGGAGACGAATTTAGTCCTGAGTGATTTTGTGTCCAGGTCCACAGAATGGTTGTCATGGATTGGTTAACTCCAATTTATAAAACGTAATTGTGGGAAACAGTGTGAACAATAGAAGATTTATTAAACTAATGGAACATCTGCTATGAATGAGCAGAGATCTTATAAAGGGATATATCTTACTGCTGTTTCCATGGCCTGGAGCAGCTGAGCTACTTCAGAGAAAACCACGCTCAGAGGTCACTCATCATGAATACTACTCCAGAACTGGAAATGGACAAAGAGAGAAGGGGCGTCTTCGTCAGCTCAGGTCTGCTTGGGCAATGTCTGGGATGGAGTGTGTCTGTGTGTGCAGCAGGTGATGACAGGACAATGTTCCCACTGCTGGGGTTAGTTGTTGACACACTCCAATCTTTTAAATTGTCCTGCTACAGAGGGGGAGAGGGTGGGGTGGGGTTGTCAAAAGCAGTGAAGCCCAATTCTACATTTGTGCACAATTTCTTGACAGGGTACCTGTAAGTGTTTTTCCGTAAATTTTTTGTCACCTGTCAGCATAGGAGGAGTTGATCGCCACCACCAATTTCTTTGATTACAATTGTAAATCACTCAAAACCAACATCGTCTTTTTATTTTTTTGTTTGTCGTTGTCATTGTTTTTTGCTCCTGTCGTGAGGATAACCTCATCAAGTCCTGGTGTATTTGTCAGAGGTAGAAGCTCTGAAACAACACCACAGCTAGACATTTCTCCCCTTTTTCATGTTTATGTTGATAAATATCCAGTGACTCTCTTAATTTTCGCGGTGTCAACTGATGCGATGATTTACCCAAAAACGAGTATATTCAGTACAATGGTCACTGCCCAAAAAGCAGAGAAAAAAATTTCAGTCTGGTCAGTCCCCACCAATTTGTTTAGGAGAAGTGACGCTGGCGGGATGAAAAGTGTAGGCCAAAATGACACCAAGTCACGCATCCCTCAATTTACTAACCTGGTATCAAACAGTAAATCGATGCTCAGGAGATGCACAGTTGAGTTGGTCAGTGTTTGCAGTCTGATGTCTTCCGCTCCAATTTATGAGGCCTACAATCAAGATTAACATGACGTTACTGTTATGAATATCAGTCAATTTCATTTCACAACACTGTCTGAACAACATTGTCTAAATACTGTGAATTGGTTTTGACAAAAATTATTATTATTTTTTTAATTTATGACTTATTACTT
>OMPJ01038847.1:0-17448 GCA_900312935.1 Carapus acus | reverse complement strand
CCCCCCCGCTCTCTTTCTCCCCCCCCCCCCCCCCCCCCCCCCACACACACACACACACACACAACCTGCTCGCTACACGTGCCCCTCCAATCGCGGCTGATCCTGGTTGACGGTAACTTCGCAGGGGCCGATACTACATGCATCGCTCCCCGCGTTTCAGTCGTCATGGGATTTGAGCTTCCAGCAATTCCGTAACGTGTTGTGTATCCATGCGCTGTAACTACAATACAGGGACCTCAAGGATTTTCTGATATAGGCACATCATGTTCCAGTAAGAGGACATTTTAGAACCATAAGCTGCTTTCAGATCCACTGGGGGCTCCCTTTATACCGTCACACTGACAGAACAAAGAAAGATGCACATTCGGGCAAAACAAGGAGGCTGAAACGTTTTGAATTTCAGATTTTAACAAAGACTTGCCGCTTGGATTTTAAGACCGCAATTCCTAATTGTCAGCCATAGCCTTTGCATTATGCTGAATGACCTTTTGCGTGCGGAAAGACTTCTCTCACTGCGTAATCTCAGCCATCAACATGAAAAATAATTTAGCAGGTAGGAGGCCAGTGAAGTGTATTGGCTGTGATGATATTACAAAGGCAAACTGTATTTGCAGAAACTAATCAGAAAGTGATACTGCATGGGAAGTAATCCCTTTTGTATATGTACAATTGCTCTTTCAGGACCGGGGGAGTGACAATATGGTTGTTCGGCATATTTTGCACTTCAAACTCCCTTTAATTGAGGGAAAACTGGCATTTAATTAACAATTGACCAAAAGGAAATGAGTTTTATTGATTAGTTTGCTTAGGGAGAACATTCATCTGTGCATGTGCGGCTGACTAGTCCAGTCTGGAGCAGTAAGAGGAGAAGAGAGAGAAAGAGAGAAAGAGAGAGAGAGAGAGAGATTTGCTAATATTCAGCCAATGTTGTAACAGCGCTGTGTGTGTTCATGGCGAAATGTTCCATTCGCAAACGTGAGGTGCAAGGAAAAAGAAAAAAGGTTGTGAACATTTGTACCATTAGAAAATAATTCTGGGAATATTTAGTCAAATTTTTGAAAGGCTTCATATCACAAATTTGTGTTCAGTCCCAACACTGAAATTTTCTGTCAAAGCTTCAACTTGCTGTTCTCATTTTTACAAACTGCTCCACAAGAGGCATCAATACTCCTGGTTACTTTGAAAGTTGCCATCGATACATGCGGAAGGCTGAGTAATGAGCATACGGTGTTCAATCTGCCCAAGAGTCTCTCCAAAAAACACTCGTTTTGTTCTCCTGCTCTGACACAGTCGCTGCAGCTTCACAAAAACTCTCTCTTGCTGGGCTGAATTAGTGTGTGAGCCAGCTATTCTATTCATTACTGCTCTTACTGCGCCGCCTCTGTAATCGAGGTGCAGCAAATGAAGTGTCTCACTGGAAGAAGTTCACATCAGAACTGGCAGATTGCTACTTATTTCTGCTCCTCTTCAAGTGCAGCAATGGTAGATCCTTCATTTTGCACATCTCTGTCCCTTCAATAATACCCAGAAAGGCGCGGTGCACCATGGTAAACAACCACAAATATACGGAAAGATCAGCAAATCCCTCACAGGAAATTCATCCGCCCGTATTTACCAAAAGGTCGCCTCAAACAGCCACATCAGCATCAACACGCCGCCCACATGTCCAGCATGTTCTGCTGTTTCTCCATCGCCGGCTCCCCTCAGTAGTGTCAGATGTAAAATATGGAAATTACATGGTCAGCGATACAGCCGCGAGGACTCGCTTTCCTCTCCGGCTTAATTCATCAACATCACAGAGGCTGTGCTGAGCTCACCGGGGTTCGGCGAGACCGGTGATGTGTTACCTCCATCACAACTGTGTGTGTGTGTGTGTGTGTGTGTGTGTGTGTGTGTGTGCTGCTATGGCTGGGAGTAAACAAGGCAACGTGATGAAGAGCACCTATGCTCACACGGTCGATTTTGCAAATGTGGTCTTTGTGAAGTTAACAAGATTGGTACAGATAATATTTTTGTGGACAATATACACAAAATTTGTGAAAGTTTAGGTAGAGCTCTGACTAAAGACTAAAGAACCTGCTTGTTGAGGTAAGACGCCGCCAGTGATGTTGCAAGTTGCGACACGTTATTACGGCGCAGTGACAGCGAGCCGCAATTCCTGCTGTGCTAAGTGACAGCGGGGATAACGACTTCATTGGTCCTCATCCTGAACCTATCGAGCAGCTCAGCGTAGATCTTTGATTGCCGTGCCATGCCTTTCACAAAACACACTGCCCAGTCTCTCTCTCTCTCTTTCTCCAACGTGCAACCATTTGCTGTGAGGCTGCCGTGTGGGTGGTGTATTCCAGATCTCCTCTCGAGCAGAAATGTGTGGGCTCAGTGTCTGGAGTGTGAAAACAGCGTGCAGAGGTTGGCGCTCATAACACTGAGCAAACACATGGTAAGGTGCAGCAAGCGTGCAGGCACACGAACGCCGGCACGCACGCACATGTGCGCAGATACCTGAAAGGTGCCCTCTTTGATTTCCCGCCCTCCCGCACTCTCCACCTTGTCCTTAAAGAACCCAAAAACCTTTGGAGCTTCCAGGATGAAACACTTGGACTAACAAAGTCCAGTAACAGACAAAGTGAGTGGAAAGAGCAGTGCCACAGAATGGGTCCTCTTCCTGCCGTGTGATAACTTCAACAAAAGTAGAGAGTGGCGAAAAAGCGTCTGAAAGCATTCCTTTGAATCTGGAAAGGAATGTGGCCGATCTCCCCTCTCTCTACTGCTTATAGTTTTAAGCCCATGCCACACTTGGATGGCCTAAGTCGACTGAAAGAGCCTTTTTTCCCCCTCACTCAGTGGCAGTAAAACGGATTCAAAGTAGCCTGTGTGCGCAGGTGTGTCTGTGTGTGTGTATGTGTGTGTGTGTGTGTATGTGTGTGAATAGGAGGAGGACAGACAGTGACAGAAAGAGTGAGAGAGATGGTGTGTACGCCTGTGTTTGGGGTGCTTGTCTTTTTATATGTATGGCTCTGTGCTTTGCATAAATGAAAAGTGTGGTTATTTTTCATGGTTTCATTTTTCAGCCGCATGAGTAATGTCAGCGCACATGCATCTATTTGACGTCCCTGTTATAAGACCGCAGCATTGCTCCGGGGATCCGGACTGTTCGTAAATCAAACCGTGATCAATGTGCCGAGACTAATGCCAGGTGTGTTTACTCTGGCTGTGCATTTCAATATTAGCACAATTATGAAACACACGTGTGCTCGTACTACACTTGTGCTCATGAATTGCTGCAAAATGTAGAATTTTGAATCTTGAATGATCATTATAAATGTTGTTTCCCGTTTTGCTAACACTGGTTGCAAGCAGTAGGGGGGGGAGACACAGGAGTTGAAGCACAGAGTAAAATTAACAGGAAACTCACAGCCTGGTGCGTTTCAGCTCAGTCTGGCAATTATGGCGCTGCGAGTTATCGCACGATGTGTTCATTTGAACGTCACATTGGAAAAAAGAAAAAGCCTCTTTCAGGTGGAATATGAGCTTGAGCCAAGCGAAGCCACAAGACAGTAACGTGTACGGGATTTCATTCTAGCCAATGTAAACAGTCGTTTTTCCGTTTCGTTTTGATTTTGTCATTTAATGGCAAATATTTGCCGTTAAACACATTATGCTAATGAAACATTAAAATTTCAGAACCCAATCGGCCACAGAGCCATTATTTCCAGGAGACGTCTGTTGATAGAGAAAAAATTAGCTCTACAAAATGGATATGTGGAGAGAAAGGGTAGAGCGACCCTTTAAATGCACCGGCTCCAAAGCACGCCACAATTTTTAACGTGATAAGTGCTGGAAGTGTGAAAGAATTGGCAGAGCCGTGTGCAGTGGGGAGGGAATCATTTCCTCTGGGGTTTGTGAGCTAAGATTCAACTTAAAGAAATTTACATTTCCCTGCCGATGTCAGACGACTCACTGCTGTGCTGTGTACAAATACTGTACCTCTAACCAGCGAAATAGCTGCTGCTTCCATTTCATCCCAAGTGGCACATGCAGGCAGCTGAACTCATCCCTACGCCACCCTGTGACAGCGGTTTGTACGAGTGAATGTACACACAGAGCTTGTTGTTCTTTGACATTTCCAGCCTGTGAACAATATCCAACACGGCAGACATCATTAAAGAGCAGGAATCAGATACCAGCAGGATATTAGAAATTGCAATGTCCTCCATCTAACTACAGCATGGCTGAACCCTCTGCACGCTGGATTAAGTGACGGGCCCTACTGAGTTCTTATCTCGCGACTGGAACTGATGATCTGAGCATATTCAAAGATCAGGGTTGTGCTTTATGCGTGCGGCTTGAAGGCACGCTGACGTTTTTGTCCTCTCACTGAGTTCAGCGACGCCGTCCTACGTGCCATTCCATCTGGTGCGAAGGACAAGAAAATGTTTCTGAGAATCTCCTGCAGGGTCGTGTTTTTCAGGGCCTCAGTCTGATGATGTGCCTGTAGATAACAAATCTCGACATTCATGCTAGATGGACTGCAACGTGTTTACAAAGCAGGCTGAAAAGCAGAATAGCCCAGTACTGCAGTGGGTCACACTCCGTCTATCAAACCCTTCTCCAACGCGTCACCAAGCCAAAGCACAAACTCCATATTCTGTCAGCAGCCTCCACACAAAAGTGAAGGAAGCTCTGTAATTGGCCGTTAATTGGTGTAGCCCTTCAAGACGTGGTTGGATACACTCGAGATAGATGTACTACGCAACTAGGGACGACCCGTGACAGATACAGTATGTCTGTCAAAACCAGAATCTCCCCTGACAAAGGCAGATTCACCAGGTTAACAATACCATCACCAGGTTTCTCACTCCTTCGCATGAATACAGTGATCCCCCTCCTATTGTGGGGGTTACATTCCAGAGCAGCCCGTGATGGGTGAAAATCTACCAAATAGAAACAGAACTTGTTTAGGTGCATCATCAGGGTTAAGTAAGGTATAGTAATCTACTTTTATATAGCAGTTCCTAAGCCTCCATACATTCTTGGAAACCTTTTCCATACACTAAAACACTCGTATTGACCTGTTCTAGCGTTTGGGCGACATTGTAGAGGTTTCAGTGAACTCACAATTTCACACAAAAAGTCCAAATAACACTGCACAGCACAGATAAAGATGCTGCAGATGAGTCTACAGAAAGTGAACGGCGCAGGATTCTAAAAGCTATTTTGCTGGTACTGCATTGTACTTTGAGTATTTCTCTAAGGCTAGGCAAGTGAGTACTGCAGTGTACTTTTAGTATTTCTTTAAGGCTGGGAAAGTAAATGCTCCCCTCCCTAACCAGACATCATCCAATCTTGCAAATCTAGAATCCTGAATTGCCATTCCTGTATTCCGCGTGCCAAACATGGTGGTTCATATCCCGAACTGCATTTGCATCCACATGGAGACTGTCAGGTGCACAACACGGGCACTGCGCGGCACTTGGATTACACCGTGACTGGATCTGCGAATGCTCCTGGGAGCGAGACGTTATTATGGCGCTGCACAGTACGGACGTATTCTCACAGGAGGGAAAATCCATTACTCAGCCGCTAAAATGTGCGTCCAATGTCGAGGGAGCAACAACAAGCCACCACAACACTTATTTGTTTGATGCATTATTCACCTCCACACGTGTTGCGTAATCTGGTTCTCGTGTCAGCTCCCTTTCCGACATAATATACGAACACACTTATCATACATCATTACTCATCATGCATTTTTGATCTAATATTACTATCTCCACCCGCTAGAGTTTCATTCCATATTCACCATTCGATCACATTTGATATTCTGGGAGTTTCATTCCATATTCTCTCCTTCATTTCATTATTTCGGCGTACTTCTATATCCTGAGACTTCCACGCCATGTTCATCATAAAACAAATGTCAACTGCATGTTAAAGAACGCTACAAGAAGAAAATAACAGATGCTTCCTCCCATGCTTGTTTCGGGGGGTGATGCGTTTATAAATTCATTAAAGAAATGCACTGCGGCGGTGCGACTGCGATCTTTCACAGAAATGCAGCACATCGGAAGGCCCTCGCAAAACCTGCAGCCAGCACGCAGTAAAACTCAGCAAAGAGTTTTATGGTTTACTGCGCTCAGATGGAACTTTCCACTGTATCTAATATCTATTCAAAAGTCACAAAGGTTCAGTATTGCACCCTTAAGGCGAATGTCTGCAAAACAGTTACTTCATTAACCCTTCCACAAAAACACGCTTTCACCGTCACGCTTGGTCCCGTTTGGGCGAAAGGCAACGCGCCGAATTTCGAGCGAGCTTCATTTGCACAAAGAATAAACAGAAGGCAACATTCAATACCGGCCACGCATATGTGGGCCGGATGAGAAATGGGAAGGTGGTGCACGCACGTGTACGTGTGTGTGAGTGTGTGTGTGGCGCCGAGTTCACTCTGCATTTTCTCCAAGTCAAACAGAAGGTAATAGGCTACAAAATGAGAGAGAGCTGATACTAATGATGCAACGCCGCAGGCAAACTGACAGGTCTGCTGTGGGGGGAGCAGAGCTGAAGTCTATGCTGCTGATGGTTATTGCTGACAGATATCGACTTCTCCTTCTGAACCAGAGCCTTGCATGGCTGTGATGCCGATTACCATGAAGCACTTGTTGTCGAGGACCTCGGGCTCATTCGGGAGGTCCGCAGCCACACATGGCATCTCAGCATAGCTCAAGTATGGAATAAATAAAGGTTATGCCTGGGAAAAATGATTTCCTTTGATATTGCCCGCCACCACCTGTGTGAGGTGCCTGCACAATATGCCAGCCGGTCGTTCCCCCCGGCCCCCGCCGCCCTTCCATATCCGCTCACAGCTTCGCTGAATGCTTGTAATCGATCTCAGCTGCATCTTACATTTTTGAGGTTGTGCTGTTTTAAGTTTATAGATATTTTCTCTCCATTTTGAAGTGTGAACGGAAATGTAAAATTCCATTTATCGAGAACATCAATCTGACTGAAATTGAGTCGTGTTTGTCCCGGCTACTGGCGCTGATATGGTTCATCTAGAGTGAGAAATGGTGTGAATATAAAGCTTGTAACTTCTCCAAACCTGTAAAATGCATCAAAACATTGACTGAAGTCGCCGTCGGATTAACAAGTTTCACAAGAGGTGGTACACAAACATATCCCACAGACCTTCATTTTCATTTTTCACACAAGGTAAATCGACAAAGCCATCTTCTTCGATTTGCTACTATTTCTTTTAACAGATTGAGATCTTTCAGGACAAAGCAGGCCTTATGCACTCACTCCCCCACAGTCTTGGACCTTCTCCACTTTATAGTTACACGCTGCACATAAATTAGAGCTGAAGGATTCTATGTAAACCTATCTAAATAGAAAGAAATATGTGCAAACGACTTGGTCTTGCTCATGGTGGTCTTACAATATGAGACTGGGCAACCTCACATGCTGTTGGCGCTGGTGGTTATGCATGAATATTGCATATATATCTAGTCAGTGCATTCATTTATTTATTCTATATTCCATTCAGGAATGAGCGCAGATGTGGAATCAAAGAGATTCATCCAAGGAACAAGACAGGGACACACGAGCAGATGAAAACCTCTGTGAGTGGGCAGTGATGGACACTGCACTGTCCCTTCGCCAGGCTCAAAAGAGACATGTGACCACAGACGTTTTCTTTTTTTCACACTCTGCCTGCTGTCGTGTTCCAGCGCTCACTTTTGACTGAAACCGAAATGCAACTGATTATTAAGTCAGAAGTGGTAGAGTTGAATGCATTTGATGGGTCAAGTGCAGGAAGCCTGGGTGCTCACCAGGCTGGAGGTGTGCGCGAGCTTTAAAGAGACGGCAGCAGGCAGGCAAATATTACAGAGGATGGGCCGAGTCGCTCTCACGTTAATGAATACATCTCTCCTGCAAAGTCTATAGTTATCATTTGTAGAGACTAGGTTCTAAAGAATCCTCTCAGGGCTGATTTAATGATGCGCTGTGAGGCAGAAGAAAGGCATTATTGTCACAGCTTCTGCTTATGGTGCGGTTGAAGACAATAAATCCAGGTAAAAGCCAAAGATTCAATTACGCATTTGCATCACCGAGGAATTGTGATTGTGAGACATACCTATGAATATATAAAGCATGAGCAGATTGTCATTAGTTTTTCTATTGAGATGTTTCAGGCTAATATTAGCTCACTGGTTTTGTGTCTTCTGTGGCATTATTCAGTACCAAGTGGGACATTCCACTTCTGAGACGTTCCTGACAGACACACATCCTAGTTGAAGCAAATCACGTTCCCTCCTCGCGTTCATGTCCCGACTGTTTCATTCTGCCAACAGATCAGAGTTGAAGGCAGGAATTCATCTCCTCATGATCAGGCCTCTGATCGGCACACTGTTGATTCTCCTGCTGTGACTTGATCTATTCCAATCTGAGATCTTACAGTCTGCTGGCTTTTTGCTGCAGCCATCTCGAAGCAGCATTTCACTCAATCTGCTGTAAGGTTAATGCACAATCCTATGGTGGGAGTTTGTAAAGAAAAAAAAAGAGGAAAAGATAAAAACATTTTTTTCTCACAAATGATTTGTCAGGTATCAAATGAGCTGCAACACGGACACAGTTTTACACATTTTGCACCACTATTTCTATTTGTACCATATTTTGCAAATTGGGCTTTGTTGCTCCTTGACTTGGTGAGAGGAACAGCTGCTTCTCCTGTTACCCAAATAAAAGGGATCACAAATCTGCTATCTGCTAATGTGATGAAAAACGTCTGATTATCGTCCTCCTACGGTGAATGCGGAGGTGACAGGCAGGGGGGAATATCTGATTTCCTTGCAAAAGTGAAAGAAATTGTCTTTACAAGGGTATTAAATGATAACAGTTCTGATATTGATGCCAAATCTAACATAATGCAGTCAAGCACCATTGTGAAATGAATCCCAATTATGACTAGATCTCACTTGAGGGACAATATTGGAGTGGCAAACCACGGACTAAAACTGCTTTTAGCGTCAACCTGTGGGAAAACTACCCACCTACTCAACACAAAATATAGCAGGGAGGAAAGTGGATGTGGGGCGACATCCACACCCCGTGGTATCTAATGCTGAAACTGAACAGATTTTGTGGAGGAATATTCAAAGCAAAACTGAAAATAGCAAGACAGTGAGAGAGAGCGAGGGAGAGACTGTGCGTGTCAGGATGATAAAGGTCAGGTGCACCAAAAATTCAATTACGCTTGTGTACAACCCGACGAAGTAGGGACCAACGTATGCGGCCACATGCATACAGAGCAGATCCGACTTGAGTGGGCGAGAAAACCAAATATATACTCGCAGAGAAAAAAAAAGAAAAAACTCGGGAGATTTCACTTCTGCTTCCACTTCAGAGAGAATTTTTGTTTCTACCATCTTGGCTCACCTAGGGGATTACAATAGCTTGCAGTCAAAGTAAACAAGTGCAGTGGTGCAGCTTAGATCCTCCTTCACAGGCTGACAGACAGGCAGATGTAGACACACTGACATTGGCAGAGCTGCGTTTGGATGGCAACGCTCTGCAAAAGGATTGTTTGGATGCGGGCCTGGCGGTGAAATGTGCCCATAGATCACCAAGGGTGTGTGGCGTGGTTAAAATGCTTCATCATTCACGTTCTTAGACCAACTACGCACTTTCCTTGCCTTCTCTCTGTGTCCTCAGCAGCCATGGTTGTGCCTCTAAATGTGAATTATTGAAAACTCTGCCTCTCTGAGGTGTTAGCCTGACAGGCCACAACACATTTCTATATCGAGTATGTGCTGCATCGCAACAACTTCAAGCAACAAGCGAGCTGGACCATTTTCGGGAAAATTGATTTTGTGACCCAGACCCCAAATCTGATTCCTCGACTTTGTGGTTTTTCTGTGATAAAGTCTAATTACTTTTTTTTTTTTTTATGCAGGGCCCAGATGTGCTTGATTGATCAAAGTACTCAGAACACCTGAAAATCATTCTCATTGAGCTCTATTCTGAATGGATTCCTGTTCCATTTTCCTCGCCGTCTATTAATGGCTTATAGAGAGAGGAAGCAAGCTTTTGTCATTGGTGGGAGCCAAAAAACCTATTTTCAATCCGCAGCTGCTCACCGGAGGTGTGTGAAGCCTACAAAGTGTTCAGGTGAAGGCACAAAATGTCAGTTTTGAAGTTCAAAGGCGCTCTACTCACATTGCTCACAGAGCATGTGTAGATTATCAATAATTAATGAGCTCCTCAGTTCAGTCACCAGGAATACAAAGCAATCACAGCACGATGTCGCCGGCGTGGTGGAACAAGAGCAGAAATGTTCTCTTTTTTTTCTGCGGCGAGTCATCACACTAAGACACCATGATGACATCCGGAACAAAAGTGAAGTTTCCGCGTCTTAACTGAACGGCTCTGTGCAGTGGGGAGCTCACAGACGGGACCACCACTTTGGTATGAGGGTGGGTTTTTGCTCTTGGCAAAGCTTGAGGGGTTTCTATCGATTGGATGGCAGCGGCCCATGTTGTTTTTGAAAAAGAAGTGAACGCCAGAAATGTTTCTGGTGATTGTGATGAATAGTTGCCCAATTTTCTCCTCCTGAAAAATTTGTTGCTCATATGTCAACAGCAATTACGTCTGGAAACGTTAAAAATCGCAGACGTGTCATGTTGCATCTGTTATTCATTGTTCATTGGTGAGATGCTCAGGCTGTAATTTATTTTGTGTGCAACATGGCACCCAGTAAGACAAGGAGCAGAATTCTTTAAGTTACAAAATAGATCAAACTCCCCTGATTTTTACCGTCTGACTGTTGTCCCTTGAAAACTGACACAATAGTAATCAGTGTCTCTGCTGGTGGACTGACAATAAGTCTGTACTTTTTAAAATTAAATTATTTCAAATCTCAGTCAGATGACAATGGACGAGGGCCAAGGACACATCCTAGCATGTCAGACATCTTTTTCAACAATCCCGCAGTCTGTCTGTGAAAGCCGGCAGCACAATGATCCACCGCTCAGTCGATAGCAGAGATGAAACCTTGACGAATGGTTTGATGGGAAAGTTATGACATATTCTCATCCCTCTTCTGTGTTCGTGCCTACCGTGTCTGGGTGTGTGTGGAGGAGGGGGGGGGTTGTCGTCATGCAATGGAGAGCGAATGAGAAAAGCAGCTCAACACAAGTCACTGACGATGATGGTTGATTTAATAATTTTCACATCCCTGTTTATTTTTCATCCATGTCCAGACCTCATGAAATCTTTTCAGTTCACCCCTTACACAGCGCTGCACATGGAACACACACTTTGACTGTTGCAAGATTTATCTTGTGCCCTTTTTGACTCAACCATGCCTCTTTGGAACAGTTCCACAACATTTGGCACCTCAAATCCTGTACAAATTATTTCTCTTTTCAAAACCTTTGTGGCTGATTTTACATGTTATATAAGCATAACAATTTGTCGCTTTTGAACTTTATTACAGGTCATTTCCACCTCTATCTGCCACATCAACTGCTCATCCGATAAAATTACAACTGTTGCGCAAAACGAGGAGATGGAGGCCGGGCTAACAGTGTCGCAACAAAACTGCGTGCCTGCTCTATGGCTTTTATAGAAAGCACCGACACACTGATTTCCCCCGATTGTAGCGGTTAATTGTGAGTTTGTCTGCCAACATCGTTGTCTCAAATGGCCTGTTCGACATGCTTGTGTCTTATCTCATTCCACTTTGTCCTTCTGGGCATGCTGCAGTTACGCAATCCACACCCTCAAACACACACACACAAACACACTTTATCCAACTTTCTTCCGAACGTTTTTTTTTTTTTTTTTTTTGTATTCTCAAACAGCGGTCCACATTTACTGCATTCAGTCAAATTATAGCATCCTTAATAACGAAGCACCATGAGACATTTTGACAGCTGCTTGTTAGTGTTCCTTCTTTGCCTCCTCACTGTTGGCCGCATCGACACAGGGGAGCCTGCAGCAGCAGTTGCAAGGCATTAGGTATAAACCACTTTGGAACCATCGTCTGTTTCTAAGTTCAGTAACTGGTAAAAATAAGTTATGAACTCATTGCTCTCCATGTAGAGGCAAGGCATCTACCTCAAACTATACTCTCACACTTACATTTGTGCTTTAATTATCCAAACCATTTCTCCCTGATCCCACCTCATCCATTAATGCCTGGGCTTGAATTTCAATGCCCTGTTGGACGATACATTGGCGATGTGCCTCGATACAGATCCAGGGGACTGACCCTGGATGTTTAGCTTTGTCCTGATGTGCTCATAATCAGACCGGAGTAAATACTGGCGGACGAGTGTGCTGGGCAGTTTCACATCACGCCGATGGCAATGAAAAGCCCCTCATTGCTCGCTCAGCAACACTGAAATCCCTCCTTGTTGTACACTGCTTGTGCACTGCTTTTGGGTCATGGAAACACTCACTTGTCAGAAAGTACAATTGCAGGTATGCACACACACTCGTCCTTTGTGAGTGAATGGGTTGAAATCTCTCACTGCATCTCATCTCATTCTTTTTTAAGAACTGTTCTCTCCACAGCAGTTCGTGATTTGTCTTCCGTGCACGTTCCTGCCTCTTATATCTGTGCATGTCCCAATGAAAGTTGCTCCACAGTCTAAAGTAAAAAGTCCTTTTATTATTGAATATGTAGGACACTTACAGCAGACAGGAAACCATGACAGTCAGACCTGCACAGGAAACAAAGCTGACACAGTTACACGGGGTTCATAAATATATCGGCCAAAATGAGAGAAATAGAGACGAGAGTCTAGACTGAAACCTGGTCACCTGAGCAGTGGGAAGTGGATTACTTGTTCAGGCAATTTTTAGGTTATGGAATGAAGGTGGTGCATAAACCAACTAAAGAAGCACAAATAAAAGCCCATTAATTAAATTTGTGCTACACCATCTCCTGCAAGTCACATCATCGCGCAAGATTTTCTGTGTTTGTCCCTTGTCATTGTGAAATCTCCCTAATCTGGAGCATCACCATGTCTCACCACTACATCCTGCTGGTATCATTTGTCATAGCTGGAAGGTAAAAGACAAGCGTTCAGATTAGAGTTGCTTATTTTCAAAAAAGACAATCGGGAGCTGAGAGAGTGAAAGAGTTTCAATTTAATGTTCCACAGAAGGACGCTTCGTGTTCCGCAGTGCAGCGTGTCAGAGTTCAGGGTTTAAGGGATTGTGGACCTGGCTTACTCTGTCTGAAAGGGGGACAGTTATTGAGTGCACTCGTCCTTGGGGTCTGACAAGGGCTTATGTGCTAGTGATGAGAGTGACAATGGTAGTTGGCCCTGATTGTGTGCAATTTGTTGGCCGCACAAAACAGAAGGCTGGGGAGGAGATTAAAGGAGGGGTGGAGTGCAGGATAGGAGAGAGAGGGGAAGGAAAGGGGAGGAGGAAGAAATAGAGGAAAGAACAAATTAAAATGTTGTCCAGGCTGGAATACACCTCCGCTGATACCAATGATGAGATTATGGCTCCATAACATTTGAGCATTACTAACTGCAGGATAATGATAGAACAAGAAACGCTAATGTCTGGTGCTCGGGGAGTGTTTTTTTTTTTTTTTAGCACAACACGTGCGTTCACAGTATGTCTGCTGAGCTGTCGAGTCCTCTCTGGGTTTGGGTGGTCGTTTCTGATGTGAGCTGATGATGAACTACTGCTTGACTCCCTCTGCATCTTCAGATGAATGATTATCGAAAGGTTGAGGAGAGCAGCAACTGTAGTAAAATGGTGCCTTTTCATAATATAGATTTTTATAATACATCCTGGGTGTGTATTTAATTCAAACGCATTAAGCTAGAGGCTGTTACAGACAATTGTGATATAAATGAATTATATTGTATAGAGTGGTTTGAGTGGTGTGACTGCTTCATTCCTTTGGCGGTATTTATGTTGTTTTGTTCAATCAACACTGCCATATGTTTGCAAAGTACTGAAGTTTATGTGTCAAACTACCTTCAAGTGCACGTCAGACGATTGTCAAAGCTGCGGCTGCATATCAAATATGTAGATTTACTGTTTGACAAATGTGGACTTTCCGCAAGATGGAGAGCGCCTGCTCAGTCAAAGAAAGAAGACTGTATATTCACACATACACCAATTGATCGTCAGCATTCACCAAGATGATTGATTTTTGTGACTTAGTTCAAGGTTGCTTGAAAACTTGAGTTGACTGGGATGTTGATCACTTGTTTCCAAGGGACGTAGTTGTTTATTATTCTTGTTTTAGACTCAGCTAAATCTGGCATTTGACAATCTGGTTTAAGTTGCTGTCAAAAAGAACATCGTCAGAAATTAAAACAAACAATACAATGCGACAGTAGCCCCAGTTCAAAAACATATACACAGCCAGGATGCGCTATAAATATGACATAATGCTCTGTGCATCTTTTGATGCAGGACCTTTGTCAAATGCTGTCAGGTCCTTAATGTTGTTTTGTTTGGAACTTGTTAAAGTTTTTAAAATATCTCTAAAATCTTGTTTCCAAAGTCTGGCAGTCCCTGAAAGATGTTAACTATTCCCAGGCAGCCTTATCTATCTGCTCAGTAAAAGATATAAAACATTGATAACCAACGTGGGTGGTAGGGTAGTAGGTTTTTTTGTTTGTTTTGTTTTTCAAATAATTCTTTTGTTTTCACTTTATTTCCAATAATCAACAAAACCCAGGCAGGTGAACTAATACAACACATTAGTCTCCTCAACGCATTTTTTCCTGGTCTCTCACATTATAAGATTATACAAATATGTCATCTTAAGATTCCATGACAAAAATGCACTTGTTCGTTCTTCCCTTTCTCTTTGCATGCAATAGGTTTCTCAATCAAAGGGCTTCACTATTTGCAAACTTCGCTGCAAGGGCTTAAGTGCAGTGACAAGCTTGGAATACAAACAGCACTGACGCAAAGGCTTCAGTGGCAACGTCCATGCATAACAAAAAGGGAATGAATTGGGCTCTTTTTTTACGGTTTAGATACCATGTAAAGTTTCTGTTGACATTGGATACAACCGAAGAATCCGCCATTTGTTTTCTCAGTTTCAGCGGTGGGATAGAAAAACATGACCACCACCACCCCACCACCACCACCCCGTACCAACAAAGCTGTACAGCAAATAAAGAGATGAAAATGAAAGCTTATTCACAATTGCCCAGAGGAGCATGTGTAAGTGTGAGTGTGTGTGGTGGCACGTGTGTGCACGCGCGTACGCGTACATGCACGATTTAACCCTGAGAGACGCTCCTCCTCCGCACGCTCTGTTCCCCGGCCTGGGAGTTCTGCTGGCTCTGCAGAAGGCACGGTTGTGATTGAGTGGTTTTCCAGGGATCAATAATCTTGGACTGCGGAGCATCAAGGACAACAGCGGCTCTGTACGTCTGCCCCCATTCTTCTCCAGCCATCAAACAGCTCGACCCCACCCTCCTGGGCCCCTCATCATTTGAAATGGGGGACACAGTGCACTGGCACCATTAAACACTGGCCCCACCGAGTTGAGGCTACAATGATAAAACAGGTTCTCATTAGTCACTCATTCTGTATTCTGCTATTTCGCCTGGAGCGCACTGCTCAGCCCTCCAAGATATGCACACTGCGTATGCGCATACAGACGTTTCAGCACACCAAAATATCTTTGAATTTAATTGTCTTAATAGGGAGGGTAGGCAGGCGCACACACTCACACACACAGCAACTGCTAGCTAGCGTTGCTGGCTAAAGGTTTGTCAAAAGTATCAGATGTGTCCATAATAAATACATACATACTGTACATACTGTACATACATACATACATACATACATACATACATACATACATACATACATACATACATACAGTATATATATGTAAATATATATATATATACTGTATATATACACATACACACACACACACACACACCAAAATACCCAGTGTGACCTGCCCAGCAGCCCAGCATACCTGTGTATGTATATTTATTATTGATTGATTGGACTAGAATGCTCCGCAAATAATTAAGCATTCATCATATCATATTGAATTAATATACTTATCCTTAATCCACACTCGGCAGCTCTCAGACAGCCATACTGATGGCCTGGCTGTATGGCTGGGGAGGAGTTTATCTAGGCAGTGTGGGAGGTTTACATATTATCAAACTGCGTCTATGCCCCACAGTTCATCTGCTTGCTTGTTTATCTGTTTATCCCATGCCATTACTGTAATTAGGTCTTTGTACTGGAAGCCACAGCTGCTGTATTGGAGGCTCAAAGCAGCACACGAAGACAGAATGATGGTAAATAGGACAAAAGCAAAATGTGCAATGTGCACAGCTCTCTCTGAACAGAAATGAGTCAGAGGCCTGGCAGCAGTGCATTCTGTAATTGCTCCCTTCAAAGAGCCCCTGCCTTGCCAGGACACAATGGAATGACCTTTTTGTGATTGCAAACCTCTATTAGCGGTGAACCACAGTGGTAAAAGCCGTGCCCTCTCTTTCTGGACCGTCCTTTGCTGTTGTCACTGTAATTATCTAATTCAACTGTTTCAACAATGTGGCTATTTTCTCATTTATCTTAAGAGTCCCCGATCTGAATTTCATAAGCCAAGACAGGTCTTCGTTTTGTATCTTAAAATCATTTTGCTGTTTGTTTCCTCCCAGTCCATCTCTCTTTCACTCACTGAGTGTTGAGGCTTATGCCATGGCTGTCGTTTCACATAAAAACAATTTTATGTTGGTCTGAATGACCAATTTGTAGTTTTAACTATTTTGTAATGATAGAAGATACAAACGAATAGAACACTGCATTTGTCGCATTCTTGTACATGCCTATGAGAACACAAGCTGTGGTCTGTGCTGTTATTGTGGCATGGGGATAATTCTTCTCTTGCAAACTGCATAGAATGCTCCTATGTCCGGGTATCTTACAGCTAGGAAAAAAAGTGTAAGTCCAATGTCAAACTTGATTTCAAAATTATGGCCATTGGATGAAATAACGGTGAAACTATCGGTAGCTTAAGCACTGAAATAGAACACTGGGAAAGGCACTTAAAGACAACATATGCTGTAGTCTTTGCTCAAATTGAAAAAAATACACATATTGGATATTTTGCAGCATTGTTGGCCCCTTCTTTGCTTTATAATACTTTGAATATGTCAACGTAGACTCATGCTAATTCTACGGATTGCTACCGTGGCAACAGTTTAGTTTTACTTGTTGAGATGAGGACAAGGTAAAACCAAACAGCCAAACGCGAAACATATTTGTTTCGCGTTCAAGTTTCCGAAATATCATTTGCAATGTCAGCAACAAGCATCTTAGATTGACATTTCAATCTATGAAGCACCATTTACCTCAGGTTTGCGTGCGCATCACACTCACTGATCGCGATATGGATCGAGAGAAAGTAATCCAGAAATATGGAAA
>OMPJ01038842.1:0-21572 GCA_900312935.1 Carapus acus | reverse complement strand
AACGACAATCGGGGTCTCCTTGTGTGTGAGTGTGTGTGCGTGTGTGTGTGTGAGTGTGTGTGAGACCATCCCGGAAGCAGCGACAAACAGAACGCAGAGAGAGGACACACACATCCACGGGAACAGAGGGATGAAAAAGAGAAGGAGGAGAAGGAAGAGAATAGGAGGAGAAGGAGAAATGATTCACAGTGGCTGCTTTCTGTTTGTTCCTTCTGCAGACACTTACTCACACACACACACACACACACACACTCTCACACACACACACACACACACACACACACACACACAAAGACTCTTCACTGCCCACGTTTTTTCCACTTCTCTCCACTTTGACAACGTGCCGGAACATCTGGAAAGGCTAAATGCGCGCTTCCTTTCGTTTGCTCATATGAAACATTTCCCACATCAGCCGTTTCAAAAGGAGGGCGGGGGACTTTCCAAATGCTGTTTTTGTGATTTTTGTTTCTCTCTTTGCCCCAAATTCTTGAAAACATCACGGGAATGTTTGCGAATCATTCACTTCTCGCTCACAGCGCAAAGCTGGACATTTGGCTGTAGATTGGGCCGCCCCTGCCAAAAATCTGCTGAGCGGGCATAAAGGAGTTGTCGTGGGTAGAGGGGGAATGGGAGGGCGTGAAGGGGAGGAGGGGTGGAAGGAGGATGGTTTTTGGAATGGGGGGGTGGTAGATGGAAAGAGAAAAGAAGACAGGGAGCGGTAGCGTTCAATCTGCTCGCGGTGTTCAGAGGGTGAGAGAGAGAGAGAGAAAGAGCAGGAATGCAGCCTAGCGTGGGAATGAAGATGCTCTGACACGTCCGGGGACGTCTGGAGGCATTGGCGGGGCCTGCACGATGAAAACGTCCCGTGAGTGAACCAGTCATCTGTTCGAGGGGAATGAATTACACCGTTAGCCTGCTGAAGGATCTCAGAGACTCCAGGGTGTGTGTGTGTGTGTGTGTGTGAATGTATGTCGTACCTGTGTGAGGGAGAGTTATTTTCACTCGCAAGAGCAGTGAGGGAACCAACATTGCCATTGTTTATTGCTCCTCAAGGGTGTATGTGTAAGTGTGAGAGAGGCAGAGAGAGAGAAAGAGAGAGTGACTGTCAGGTTAACCTCCTTTCTCGATTCTTTTGATGTCTGGTACAAGAAAAGAACAGTTACATAAAATCCTTCAAACTTTTTTTCTCTCTCTCTGTTTTTTTCTTTTTTTTTTTTACCTGTGTTGGCTCGGAGCTGTATAATGTGTGTGAAGGCGGTGGAATGTGAAGGACGCCGGTAAAGCTGTCAGAGGTTTGGCACCCCGCGTATCTGCTCCGGCCAAGGACGCGGCCCGAGTGTGTGTGTGTGTGTGTTCCGTACTTACTCTCTCTCGCACACACACACGGACGCATTGTGACGTGTCATATCTGCGCTATGAATTGCATAACGGAGGCTCCAGATAGCAGCGTTGCGTAAACGGGGCCGTAACGGGAGCAGCGCTCCGTCCTGCGGGGCGACGTGGCGGCCACACATCCGCCGCCGCCGGTGACATTTCTGCGGGGCTTTTTGTGCGGGCCGCCGTGCCCGGTTTCACCCCTTTGTGCCACCGTAACGTAAGACTGTACACAAGTTTGAAGCCCGGCGGAGTAAAATACGGACCCCTCCACCCTCCCTCTTCCCCCCGACACGGAGCCCAGGGCCCCTGCCCCCCCTGTCCGCTTCTCCTCCTTCCGAGCGGAGCGGCGCGGCGCGACTTCGGTTACCAAATGCCGTGGCGGGAGGGAGGAATTCCCAGATCCGGTTACGGCCAACCTATGGCCGCGGGACGTGGCGGGGAGAGGCGGGGGTTCGGCGCGGAGCGGCCCGGGGGTGGAGGTTCGTCCCCCGGGAGCCTCCGCCCGTCTGACCGGGTGCAGGCCTCACCTCGGCCCGGGCGCAGGTGGGGGCGGAGGTGTTGACTCAGGCCAGCCGCAAACATAAGGCTTGGACGTCCAAGGACGCGGGGAAGTGTTAATATTTATTCAGTTGTTGGTGAGGCAGAGGGACACAGGCAGCGCCCAGTGCAGTGACCAGCGCGGTGCCTCGGCCGCGGCTCAGGTGAGTCCCTCCGCGGGGCGCCGTGGGCGGCTCCGTCCGCATCCCCAGCCCGGTTCTCCCTCACGGCGCGCATCAGATGTTGGTGTCGTGAGTGAAAAGGACTCTGAGCCGTTGGAATGTTTTTGCGGATTCGTTTGGTTTGTTTGTCCACGCCAGTCATCCGCGGGAAAGAGGATTTTCTGGCGTTTTGCTCTGAAAATGGCTATTTTGGCTCCGAGACGAGCGTGATCCGCTGTGGATGCTGCGGTTTCTTTAGAGCTCATTTTGCCCCTTTTTTTGAAACTAATTTATTTCAGTTTAGTTTGTTGGCGCGTGAAAACGTTGGCGTTCATGCTCATCTTTTCACAAGTGTTTGTTAACGTCTGGAAAGAGAAAATATGCGATCGGAGTATCGGTAATATGTGTTTTGCATATCTTATGTGCTTTACTTAACATCGCAGTTTAGTCACTTAACACCGCAGTTTTGTACAGTTCTTTTAATTCAGGCTGCAAGTTTTGTGCAATCTTCTGTTATACTAATACCGTTACTTGCCGCTCGGCCGCTGCTATGACCATAATGTGGAGCTGCCAAACGTATTTCACAATGATATTATAAACAGTTTCATCGTGACAATACAGCATTCTTATTCGTATTCTGTACAATTGGAATAAGTTTGTTTTATAATGCTGGAATAGACAATTCTCCCTTTAAGTGTGGGTTAATTGTTCATTCATAGACTCGTTTCATTTGATTGGGACATAAACGGACTTCCAATTTCTGCAGATCCCCCCTGTAGTTGGTAATTGAAGCTGGCGAGTGTGTGCGTGTGTGTGTGTGTGGGTCAGTGTGTCTGGCTATGGCTGTAAACAGCAGCAGCTCCGTGTGTGCGTGTGTGTCCCCTCTATCGGGGCGGCTGGGCTGGTTCACACTGATTCTGGTCCAGCAGCAGGATTTCGTCCCGGCCCAGGCTGCACAGATGGTGCTGGTCTGGATCCAGAAATTTCCAAACTTTTTTTTAGAGCTTCAAAAATAGACTCTATAAACAACAGAGTGTGATGATGAAGGTCTGTCCTTGGGTATTTCATCGATTTTTCATGGATTCTCTCACCCTCCCCTTCTCTCTCTCCCAGTCTCTCTCTCTCTCTCTCTCTCTTTCTCTTTCTCTCTCTCTCTTTTTTTTCTCTTTTTCCCTACTCTTCATTATCAATCATTTGTTGTGTAAGCATTGCTGTATTGGGTTCAGTCTTGCAGGTATTTCCACCCCTGTTATGTCAGAAGCTCAGTTTTCAAGACAAAGAAAATGTATTAGACGTTTGTGTGAAGTCCCAAATCGAGGGTCCGCCCCAGACCCTCAGGGGGTGGCGAGGGGAAGAAAAGAAAACCTGTCTGTGTCTGGCACAGTTTGTCTCGGAAATGACTTACACACACACACACACACACACTCACACACGCATACACACGCTCCTCCTCTGTGAAAGATGCTCTCTGTTTCAGCCAGATCATTTCAGAAAGAGAGAGTTCTGGTGTGGAGGTCACGTGCACTGTGCGCCATCACACACACGCTTTCACCAGCACTGTCATGCTCCTCCTTGTTTCTTCGACTTAAGCACAAAACCTTGTGTTGCAGAAATTGAGGCGAAAGAAGCTTGTGACTGGCTGCGGGCGGCAGGATTCCCCCAATACGCACAGCTCTTTGAAGGTAAGAAAAGCACTCAGGAGACTCCTACACACACATCCATCACCGGGGAGGCGTGAGCAGCAGCGTTGTTTCGTTGTAAGACGGAGATTAACGGAGGAGAGCCGTTGTAAAGACGGTGACACCATGAACCACAAATGGTGTTTTTATCCGAGCCTCTCCATGTTGTGGAATAAAAGATTGGGCGGTGGCTTCTTAGCGTGACGGACGGAGAATGGGACACTGTGCGGTCTGGTCAGTCACCCCCGTCCCCAGCAGTGTACACAAACCCAGTATTCACGGCGCAGCATAGGGAGCCTCATTTACACAACTGTCCTCAGGAAGCCTCAGGGCTGCCGCCACGGTCCGGACGGGTCCCCAGACGCCAGAACACAAGCAGAACGTCAGCGGCTTTTAAGTCTAATCTTCTCCCAGCTAGAGTTACTACATAAACACGTCTTCTGTGCTTCCAGGGTGAAGTCATGGGAGAATGAGGGGGTTGGGAAGGTTTATCGGAACTACGAGCTCTTCCGCCCCCCTCGGATTGTGGGCGTTCCAATGCCGGGACCTTTGGATGTGCCTCTGGTGGCCGTTTGTTTGTTTGTTTGCGGACAGTGTGCAGCTTTGTTGAGTCTGTTACGCACTAAGTCAAGCTTAGGCGGCAACTCGTTTAGGAGCGAGAAGCGTAGGAGCCATCCAAGATGGCGGCAAGGATGAGGGGCACCGTTGATGGTCGTAGCTCAGACAAGAACCTTACCTTTCTCCGAAACATCCGTGCAAACAAACACTTCAGTGATGATAATGAAAATAATCAAGTTTTGTTTGCAGTCTCCCGCAAGCGCTTATTTTTAATCACACACCTTCTGCGTAGCACGTTGCTTGGCTGCCACCCATGCTCACTACCGGTGATGTGCGTTGGGAGAAATAACAACATTACAAACTATTCATGACACGAACACCCTTCTGGAGCCTAACCTGTTCATACTTTGGGGAGTGTTTGTATTGACTGTCCCGCCCAACCCCCAGCCGGGCCCGGCCTGTCCTCAAGGGCCCGGCCGGGGTCTGAGCTCTCGCTGCCACGTCTGCTTTTTATAAAAACCCGGCAACGCCACATGAACACAGTGGAATGTGAGATTCTAAGGGTCTGGATTCAGTCTGCGGGGTTACGTAAGAGGAGGCCCATACCCGGAGCGCGACGTAATGCCGGCACACATCTGAGCGCCATGACAAATTCCGTCCCCTCTCATTAAGGGGGCCCCCACGCTCCCCCAACCTTCTCTCGACCCCCCAGGGAAGAATGTGATTTTGTCAACCTCCTCCTGCCTGCTTATCTTTTTCGTGAGGACCACTTGTTGAAATGTCCAAAGCGTTATTTGAAAAGAGCCCTCGCACGTCTCATCGTCTGTTCTTTTGCTCCTTCAGATTCCCAGTTCCCCATAGACATCAGTCCTGTGAAAAGGGATCATGACTTCCTGGACAAAGACCTGGTGGAGCCTCTATGCAGGTAAACAGGCGGACACCGGTACCAGAGGAAATGGAGCCGTCTTGTCTGAGGTGAAGGAAACTCAGCAGGGCGCCGCCATTTATCATCAGGCGTGAATTACATCTGCTCTCGTAAAAGCCGCAGCACCTCATCCGTGTTTGTTTTGAAGGCGCGCGCCAACATGAAAGAGCGCAAAGCACACAGCCGGCGGTCCCGCCTCACCTTGCTCCGGCAAAGGACAAGATCACTCACGCACCGTCTCGGGCCGAGGCGAAAGCGGCTCCTCGTTCACTGCGGTAGCCACGGAGACGCTCCTGAGTGGAGAGCGCGGAAGGAACGCTGAGGGCGCCTCGCTCGCCTCAATCCGCTCCAACTCCATGCGGCCCCACGGCAGCCGATCTGCATTCCTGACTGGGCACTGGATGAATGGAGGACAGTTGGAAACAATTGCACCTCCAACGTGATCTGGTCCGTGACTCCTTCGCGACCTCCACCTCCCCCATCACCCTCCGCCCTTGCGTCTCCGTGGTGACGTAATGGCGTCTTTGTTGTCGGCGACGACGCTCTAAGCCCGGTTACCCACGGTGGATGTCTGGGAGAGGATTTAATCAGGCGGGTTCGGCGTCGGCGACTCATCTGTCTGATCCCGCGTCTCTCTCAGCAATAGTTGCACAATCAAACCCAAACCTGCACCGGCTGGCGGCGCCGAGGACGCCGACTGGTTTCCCGACGAGGTCTGCATCATCCACGGTTTTGCCAGATTCGTACTGTGGCGCTTCTAGAGGCCATTTACTGTCAGCGAAGTGGGTCAGGCCCAAGCGTCCGTCTGGCCTCGGATGCTGCTCGACCGGTGCTGTCATCTTTTCCCCCTGAGCTGCAGCGGGATCGCACGGCCTCACTTTTATGTATCCCAGTCATCCCACACGCCCGCAAGCCTCTAATCACAGCCTGGGTGTGTGTGTGTGTGTGTGTGTGTGTGTGTGTGTGTGTGTGTGTGGCTCGCTCGTCAGCACTAACACCAAACATGTTCCATTACTTCCCCCCGCAGTTACATAAATGTACAGTAATGTGCCTCAAATGTGGCCAACCAAATTACTGTTATTACCATTACGGCTTTATTTCGGTCATAAATTTGCCTTAAAGTGGACGGTTGGGGCTGCGCATGGCTGCGCCCTGAAAACGCACAATTACGGAAAAAGGGGCGCAGTGAGGCTGTGCACGTGTTTAGAAATGACAGAAATGTAAAAGATGCTAAGTAATCTGCTTCTTCACTCCTGAAAAGTAACCTAAGCAGAAATAGGAGAGAAAGCAAATGACTTGTAGAGGTTCCTCTTCCTCTCTCTCTCTCTCTCTCTCTCGCAAGGTGTGAGTTGTGTGATGCGGACAAAAGTAAATCTTGGTGACTAATCTGTAAATTGACTCCAGAATCGCCCCACAAACTCCAATCTAATGCTTGAAGCAAGAAGGAGAGAAAGACAGCGCGAGGGAGTGAGAGGGAGAGAGAGAGACAGGGAGAGAGCCAAGGACAGAGACAAGGAGAAAGAGTGAGGGAGGCTGTGTGTGTGTGTGTGTGTGAGAGAGGGAGAGAGAGAGAGAGCACATAGCATCGGGTAATCCCTGCGCTGATGAGCTGCAGGATCCGGCACGGTGGAACAAACTCTTCATCCCGGCGCGTCTGGCCGATAACACCCAGCCTGAGATTGCAAACAGAAGTCGTTTTATTCCTGGCAAAGTCGTCGGCGCTCAACTCTTCTCTTCCTCCTTCTCTCCTCCCCACAGACGACTCAACACACTGAACAAGTGCGCCTCTATGAAACTTGACGTGAACCTCCCGAAGAAGAAAGTAAGTGACCGACCGCCTCTCTGATGTCAACTTACACGACTTGCCGTGTTGCATGATTAGTGGGCAGACGCGCAAACACTCTTGGAACAGTGACGGATGAGGCTGAAACCAACAGCGTCTCCCAGCACAGAGCCGCTAACGTCGATGTTTCATATGTTGGAGCACGAATGTAAAAATGCAAACGTCAACACAGGAGAGACTGTTGCTTTACTGACTATGTGTGTGTATGTGGGTGTAGGTGTGTGTTTGTGTGTGTGTGTCATCGGCCCTCCCGCTTGAAAACCGTTTCGATCCGCCCTTGTCCCTCTGATATCTGAGAGGCAGGATGGGATCCACAGCGACCGGACGCGATCGCTTCGCTCTCCGCTCCCGGCTCAGAATGCGGCCTGCCACCGCGGCTGCATTCTAATTATAGCGGCGTGAGTTCATAGACGACCTCCGTCTGCCGTTATATCACCCCGCGCCATGATTGTATAATGTCATTAAGGCCGGGCAGGCACATCCTGCAGCTATTTCCTGCCGGCTGCAGATGGTGTGTGTGATGTAACACACACCTTGCGCAGGGAGACAGCTGATGGAGCTCATCTGCTTTGGTTCGCTTTAATAACAGCGGTCAAGACGTCCTGGATTTACTAAGTGACCGAAACGGGTAGACGCTTCATCACGGAGCATTTGAGTCGCTGATGTCCGTGTCATTGTCCCGTTCTCGCCCAGAGTGAAGACTCGGATGAAGAAGACCTGTTTGCCATCAGCGACAAATGGACCTTTGAGTGGAACAGCCGGCGCTGGTCCAGGTTGCAGGACATCGACTGCCTGCTCGGAAGCCAGGGGAAGTGTCCGTCCTCGGGGGACGGCGTGCCGCTGAGGACCACCACCAGCAGCGAGAGCGTCCTGACGGACCTGAGCGAGCCGGAGGTCTCGTCCCTGCACAGCGAGAGCAGCGGCGGAAGCGGCCAGCGCGGCGTCAGCACAGAGGACTCGGACTGCTCCAACCGCACCTGCTCGGACTCGGCCGCCATGCCGGACTCCACCTTGCTCGCCCTGCCCCACCTCCCCAAAGACCTGCCTCACTACGGCTCTCTGCCCGGCAAGCACGTCAACAAGACGGGCCGAGCCCGCGCCAAGGACCTCCTCAAGCGCATGGAGACGCTGCGCTCCCGGGGGACGCTGGGGAGGGGACGCAGAGCGCTGGACATCGGCTCCCCGGTGCTGAAGCAGGAGGCCCAGGCGCTGAAGAACCTGCGCTGCTTCGAGATCATCAACGGGGACGCGCTGGGCCTGGAGGCGCCGCCACCTGGCAAAGTCGCGCCGTCGCAGTCGAGCAGCGAGGGCAGCAGCCACTCGAGCGGCAGCACGGTCAGCACGCCCAGCCTCAAGGAGCGACGGCCGCACCGCGACGACCGCAAGCGCAGCGGCATGTACCTGGAAGACGTGGACATCTTCTCGGGCGGACAGCTGAGCAAGGTGGCCGAGCAGAACCGCAAGAACGAGTTCTGTTCCTACGAAGACTTAGTGGTCCACATCCCCAAGGACCACAAGCCCGGAACCTTCCCTAAGGCGCTGTCCATCGAGAGCCTGTCCCCCACCAACGGGGCGTCCATTGACTGGCACACGGAAAGCATGCACCTGGACACCACGCTCATCTCCCGTATGGGTGAATCTCGGCCCGTCACTCAGTGCTGCTCGCGGGGCAGCCGCATCAGCGTGTACGACAACGTGCCTGGCTCGCACCTGTACGCCAGCACCGGGGACCTGATGGACCTGGAGAAGGAGGACCTGTTCCCACACCTGGACGACATCCTGATGCACGTCAACGGCCTGCAGCAGATCGTGGACCGCTGGTCTCAGAACGTCCTGCCTGGCGCAGAGGGGACGGGGCGGGCCGACAGCCCAGTGGAGGACGTCACGGACATGCAGTCCTCCAGCCAGATCACACTGGACTTCGAGGGGAACTCGGTGACCGAGGGACAGACCACGCCGAGCGACGCGGACAGAGACCGGGTGTCGCTGGCGGACGCGGAGTCGACCAGGCTGCGAGAGAGGAGGGACTCCGGGGTCGGCGCCTCCCTCACCAGACCCAACCGGTAAGCAAGACGCCAGGAGCAGGACGAGTCGTTTCGTCTCTGGAAGCCCCTCGAGACTCATCCGGTTCATCTTCCCACACCCTGTCGGCTGCAGGCTACGGTGGCCCAGTTTCCAGATCGCCAACCGTCTCAGCCACTCGGTGGCGTCCCTGCAGATCACCAACCAGTCAGCGGGACAGCTGAGTCTGCTGCAGAAGTTCTCCCTGCTGCGCCTCACCGCCATCATGGAGAAATACTCCATGTCCAACAAGCACGGCTGGACATGGTGAGTGACGGCTGTAGCGTGTCTTTTGTTTGCGTTGAATTACTCCTCCTCCTCATCGCACCCTCTCACCTCCTCTTTCTTCTTAGGTCAGTGCCAAAGTTCATGAAGAGAATGAAGGTACCGGACTACAAGGACAAGAACGTGTTTGGCGTGCCGCTCATTGTGCACGTGCAGCGCTCAGGGCAGCCCCTCCCCCTGGGCCTGCAGCAGGCCCTGCGCTACCTGCGGAGCCAGTGTCTGGACCAGGTAGGGTTCTCGCTCCTCCCAATGTGAGGAAACATCCGGTCTCCGGGGTCCCGAGGGGATTTAAGAACGTGTCCCTCTTGCGGACAGGTGGGTCTCTTCCGTAAGTCTGGGGTGAAGTCTCGCATCCAGGCGCTGAGGCAGATGAACGAGAGCTCGCCAGACAACGTAAGCTACGAGGAGCAGTCGGCGTACGACGTGGCCGACATGGTGAAGCAGTTCTTTAGGGACCTGCCCGAACCTCTGCTCACCAGCAAGCTCGGGGAGACCTTCCTCCACATCTACCAGTGTAAGGAGCTCACGCCACAAGGCTTCCACCCGCAGGAAAAACCAACACCAACTCACGTTCCCCCTGCCTGCCCGCAGATGTTCCGAAGGACCAGCGATTGCAGGCCGTCCAGGCGGCCATCATGCTGATGTCGGACGAGAACCGCGAGGTGCTCCAGACGCTGCTGTGCTTCCTCAGCGACGTCACTTCCTCCGTGGAGGAGAACCAGATGACTCCCATGAACATCGCCGTGTGCCTGGCTCCCTCGCTCTTCCATCTCAACATCCTGAAGAAGGACAATCTCTCCCCAAGGTTGGTCCCTGAATCACTCGCTGTGGTTCTGGAGCAGCCGCCTGCGTTTTAGTTGTCAGGGTTTTCTTCACTCCCGGCCCCCAATGAGCCGAGGATCCGAGAGCGCCTGACGATCGCTGTTCTCGCGCCGTAAAGTCAGATATAAAAGGCGCTCCGGGGCCGGCTCGGCCCAGGGCCCCGGGGGCGCAGTTAATTAGCGTTTTCCGGGCTTGTTTTTCAAAAGAGGCAGATGTCAGCGTTACTCTTTTTAGAGCAGCGTGGTTTATGAGATCACGCTGTGTACAAACGAAGCGCGGCTCTCATTTGCAGCAATGACATTGTTGTTGCAAAGGATCAAAGGTGCTTCCCGCCGAGGCAAGGGAGGGTTTATATACTGCTCCCGTCCCAGAGGCGTCCACCTTGGGGACTCTGCTGTCCTAATAAGTGCCCTCTCTCTCTCCCTCCCTCTCTCTGCGATCTCCAGGGCCATGCAGAAGAAATACGCCACGGGCAGACCAGACCAGAAGGACCTGAACGAAAACTTGGCAGCGACTCAAGGCCTCGCTCACATGATCACGGAATGCAACCGCCTCTTTGAGGTACGAGAGTCTCAAAACGCCAGCGGGACGCAAACAGCCCGCAGTTGCTCTACGTTGTCGGAGATCAGCGTGACAGCTCGCCGCGTGTCTCCGCATGCCTTCCAGATCCCTCACGAGATGGTCACGCAGTCGCGCAATTCCTACGTGGAGGCCGACCTGCACGCGCCGACGATCGACGAGCTGTGCAAACAGCTGGAGGAGGACGACGGGACATATCACACCCACATGGAGGGCAGACTGCAGAACCTCCTCAAAGAAGCCCGGGAGAAGTCCAAGTACTGGGTGTCCTGCAGCAGTGCTGACAACACCGAGCTGTTCTACAAGAAGGTTTGTGCTCGTAGAACCTCCAGGATGGAATTCCCTCTCCAAGTCCAACTGTTGTTAATACATGCCATCCTCCTCTTGTCCCCGTCTCCTGGCCAGGTGGGCGACGGGAACCCTCTGAGGCGCTGGAAGGTGTCGGTGGAGGTGGAGGCCCCGCCGTCTGTGGTGTTGAACCGCGTGCTGAGGGAGCGCCACCTGTGGGACGTCGACCTGCTGCAGTGGAAAGTATGTGAGACGTTAGATAAGCAGACGGAGGTGTTCCAGTACGTCCTCAACCGTATGCCCCCACACCCCAGCAGGGACTTTGTCGTACTCAGGTGAGCGGCAGTGGACTGCATGGATTTTCTTTTTTTCTTTCTCCTCCTCTTCTTTTTTTCCACCACGTCATGGACTTTGTCCCGTGGACTGAGTCTTTCTGCGTTCACCCAAGGTCATGGAGGACGGACCTGCCCAAAGGCACGTGTTCCCTGGTGTCGGCGTCCATCGAGCACGAGGACTGTCCTCCAGTGGGGGGCGTACGAGCCATAGTCCTGGAGTCCAACTACTTGCTGGAGCCCTGCGGCTCAGGAAAGTCCAGGCTCACTCACATCTGCAGAGTGGACCTGAAGTAGGTGTTCTCACTTCTTGTTTTTCCCAGCAGCCAACAAACCCACTAGCTTGCTCCCTATTGTGGCTCGTGATGCACATTTCAGCCCCTGGCCGTGCGCTTGATGGAGTGCTGATGCCTTTGTGTGCTGTTTGATTTCAGGGGAAGGACTCCAGACTGGTACAACAAAGCCTTCGGTCACCTCTGCGCCGCTGAAGCTGCCCGTATCCGAAACTCCTTCCAGCCTCTGATCACGGAAGGACCAGAGACCAAAATCTGACCGGTTTGCGTCCGCTCGACTCAGAAGTCGACACTGAGCCCGTTGAGTTGCGACCCAGACCGAAGACCCCAGACCCGAAGCACAGATGATTCTGTTTTTCGAAACAGACGCTCTGAAAACAAAAAAGTTGGGTTCCTTCATATTTGCACAGCTACGACAGTAGAGATGTGGGAGCTGAGCGCGATTCCTCGGCGAGAATTGAAACATCCTGCCAATGTCCACAGCATTTAGAAATGATTTGGTTTATTGTTGGTATCAATGTACCTTATAATTATTACCATTAATAATATTATTGTATTGTCATTGCTATAATCTATAATGTCTAGGACATTTATGTGTGTGAATGCTTCCAGGAAGCAGGTATTCGTATTGAATGCGTTTGAGATGTAATTCTATGTTAATTATGCCGTACACAAGCGTTTGTACATATACGAATGTGAATATACTGTACATGAAAGGAGATGTATATATTATATATGTGAAGGGATGAAGCACAGTCAGTGATCCTTTCATGTCCACCTTCCTGTAATACGTATGGTACAAAATTGTAAACTGGTTTTACTTTGCTTCAGTGTTGTTGATGTATTTTTGACTGGGTGTAACTTTATTCAACTTTGACCTGTAATGGTTATGAAAATTTGACTTAAGGTTTGACTTGATCATACCTGCTTTAGGGTACCGGATTGTGCACGTACAAGAGACGTAATTTTTAATAAAACAATCCAAAGAATAAATGTGACCTAGCTCCTCTTTCTTTACTCAATGCTCTAACAGGCCTGCAGCCGTCTGCTCACTCGGCAGGGAGTCAAACCTGTTCCACGCCATTAATATCAAACTATGTTTGCACTACCAGCATGATGTCGCCGACGGTGTTTACACACCACAATCATGCTGCCACCCAGAACCACCCAACCACCAGCACATGACCCCGAACACGGCTGATCTAGGCCTGGGCCGAGGAGGACACCTACTGGCCATCTGGGGGAGACACATCTACTCCAATCGATACTGAGAAATGAAATTGAAGTGCTGCAGTTGTGGTTTATATCAGTCCATCCACCCGCAGCAGTGAATAAAACTCACGACCAAGCGATGATAGGGAAGATTTGGCCACTAGGTGGCCTTTTCTGACCAGAAAGCGCCCCTCTACTCCTCAGGAAATGACAAACAGATGTATAACAATGTTGTAGATTAGAAGCCATTTCCAAGAGGGTTGGTAGGTAGGTAGGTAGACAGGTAGGTAGGTATGTAGGTAGGTAGGTAGGTGCTTACTTACTTGATTCATTGATCTGGTGTAGTTCCAGACTAAATTCCTGCAGAATGTCGCCATCTGGCTTGGTAACCTGCGGTGAGGTGAGGTCTTTTTATCTTCAAAGCAGTAAAATGTTTCAATAGCACAACGATAAGAAATCCTTAGAAATCCCCCACTTAATGTCCAAGGCACTGGTTCCAATCCTTCAGAGAATAGATGAGAGGGCAACGCGCTCATTTGCTTGCTGAACATGAATCGGGAGTCATCTGTTCTCTGGTGGCTCTTAACATTTGAATGCCAAAGTCAAACCCCTCCACTGACCTCTATTCAACTCCATTAGCAGCCCTGTCCGGGTTTCAACAGGGAGAGGGGAGGGTGGGGAGCAAATTAAAGGCATCCGCCGTACAGCTGGAGAGACGGAGGGAAGAGCAAATGCAATTGTGCACTCGCGCTCTCAGAACGGTGCTGCGAGGAAGTTATTAGATACAAGCCAGGGAAAAACATGCTCCACCAAGGACAAAGCCACCGTAAAGCCGACGCAACCTGTAAATTAAAGTGCCCCTGGCAAACCGAAGGTGAACAAATAGCTTTTCAAGGAAACATTTAGAATAGCAAATACCGGGCTACAGTGAGATTGGACCCCTCCCCAACATGCCGCCATAAACTGCCGTTTAATTCATTTTCATTAGACAGGAGCGCTAAATCATCAGACTGTCGTCTGCCCCACACATTGCGCTTCCATAAAGGTAGAAGAGTTTATGGCCGCTGGGGCATTATGGGTAATATAGGCGGGCGTAGCAAAGCCTGACATTAGTTTCACCTCCTTCTGAAGCCGCGCTGACATCGGTCACCATAATGAGGGTGTGAAATGCAAGCTCAGCGTCCTGGCTGTCAGTCTGCAGTTGGGGGACGGAGACGCTGCCAAGCTGTGGCCGTCCCCGTCCCTGTCCTTCGTGGGACTGTGGAGGACCTGGGTGGGTGTGGACGGTGCGGGAAGAGAGAATAGGCCTGCTGCCTCTTGTTTTGTTTGGGATTTTGATTATCCATTGCGTAGCAATTATTTTGCCATTGAAAAGCGTACGTGAGTGAATATTAATTACGCACCCCTCCAGCTTCATCATTGAAATGATGAAAGTGAAAAAGTAAGAGAGAGCTTGGAAAAATTGTGACATAACACATCTGAAAGCGGCAGGGATGGACTTGGAGACGATTGACGTTAACCATCTCGCCACTGTCACATCAGATCAGACACCCTGCTGTGTATCGGTGGTGACGCAGGGTCACCTCCATCGCCCACAGGCTGATCAATGACCTGCACACAGACACACACACACACACACACACACACACTAGACACATCAGAAAATTACATCTATCTGAGGAGGCAGACTGACAAAGAGTCGATCATTGGGAGACAAAAACCAAAAACTCTGTGTGTGGTGTGTGTGTAGTCCGATGTGCATAGCTGCTGAATGCTAACTAAGAAAATGATCATAGCATGATGTTTCTATTTTTTGATATCAAAAGCAGCAGGTGAGTGTTTTACACATACTAGATGATGTGTACAGAGAGAGATAATGTGATGCTTTTGCTTTGTAGAGTGTGATGGCTCCCATTAGGTCTAGACTGAGGCAGCCGCTGTGATAAGTAAGATGAACATTCTTCCTCGGATCAAAAGTGGAATAAATGTGGAAATTGCCAGATTATCTGATGGACCTCGAAATGCCTCTGGAAAAAAAGGAGAGACAGGGTGTTCTTTTTATACCTTTTATCCATTTATTTATCTATTTCTCTTTTTTATGGAGACACAGGTGATTTCATGTGGAATTATCGAAGTATCTACTTTGTTTACACTTGTGTTTTATGCTTAGATTGACCGGCAACGGTGGCAAAACTCCAAACACATGACCGGAAGTGGCTCAGGTGTTATGATTGACACCTGCCAGCCGCACCAAATTACACAGCACACCGGGTGTTTGCGAAGGAAAACCAACACAAAACACGAACTTTTAATGATACGACTTCTGGTGTAGTTCGCGTAAACAAAAAGCCAGAGCGATGTTTAATTAGACTTGATTCTCAGCGCTAAATTAGCGGCGTTCGAGTCGAGCCAGGGGGCAAGAGGGGCAACGCACCCTCTAAAAAAAATGCCTTGCCCCCCCCCAAATCTGAATTTTAGAAGTTGAGAAAGCACACTTTAAATACACTCACACAAATAGTATATCAAGTTCACAAAATTAGCCACAGTAGCGAGAAAATCCGCCGAGAAAGGGACACAAACATTGCAGTATCAGCTCTGTCTTTCTGCTGTACGTGTATTTACAGACTGCATTGCGCACTCGCACGCACGCACGCCTCCCCCCCAGCCCCCAGTAAACATCCAATCACTGTTAGTATGCAAATGAGCATAATCTGACGGAGTAATGTCAGGTGTCATCTCGGCCACGCGGCGGTTAACTTCGGAGGAGTTGCTGCGTTTTCTCAGTCGCAGGCACACAGGTAAGAGTCCTGGTCCGCTGCATCTCACAAACAGAGAGTTTCTGCTGTGTAATGCAATCGTTTTTCAGAGCTTTTAAAAGGTGTGGTGCTGCTCCTACCTGTGTTAACAGTAGTAGTAATGATACTGCTGCTTGTACATCAGAGGCAGGAGCTAGTATAACTACTTCAGCATTAGCAAGCACTTGTTCACCTCCCCCAACAAGTGCTGCCCCAAAACAGCCTGCTCAGCTACCTATTGACTTAAATGGCAATGCACCATCTCAGCCAACACTGGGTAGCTACCCAAAGCGTGCATTTAGCACAACACTTTGATCAGGGATTACCAACCAGTGTGCCCCATGTGCCGCGGACAAAGTTGTCACGTGCACTTGGACAGTGGACAGTGACAAGGTACATTGTTGGCAAACAAGAGCACATTATGTCAGCATCCTGTCTGAAGTGACAGTGGACGATGCTGCTGCAGTGGACCTTTGCACTGGGGCATCAGGCCTGCTATGCCAAATTAAGAGGTATCATGTCTATGAAACTGGGAGGTTTCTAGTGCAGGTGCTTTGTGTCTTAAAACCAGTTAATGCAGTTCCTCAGTCCCATGCTGTGGATATGTGCAGTGCATCTGAAGTTGTTGATGCAGCACAAGAGGCACCACAAAACATCCATGGTGAGTATCTGGCAGAGTCTGAGACGGCTACTGATAATTCTCATCCTCCAGAGAGGTCAGGAACCATTAGTAAACACCTTAGTCAGAGTGTCGTGCTCTCAACTGTGGGGCATACAGATTGTGATGGTTCTCCCCTTAATGTTCATCAGTCTCTGAGGAGATCACTGGTCAACATCCTTGACAATGCATTTCAGAGATGCAAACAAGATTTTCAAAAAGGAATGTTGATCTGATGAAAGCAATATCTTGCCTAGCACCCAAATCTGGTGCATTTTTAGATGTCACGCAGCTGCACCAAATTTCCAAATGAAGCAGACCTGTCCTCTGTCTGTAAACACCTGGAGGGATACAAGGAAGCCTTCCCTGAGTTGCATAAATTGTATGTAACAGCTCTTGTAATTGGTGTCTCTTCAGCAGCCTGTGAGAGTTCCTTCTCCACATTGTCACGTGTTCTAACCCCTATTAACACAATGTTACATAGGAGAAAGACGAATTTGGTGATCTTGGTCCATGAGAAGTCCATCACAAATAACTTGGAGATGGATGAATTTGTGAGGGTTTTGCAAAGGGAAAGGGATACTATTGTTGTAGAGTAGAGTGGTGAAAAGAGTCAAAAATAGTAGATAGAAGTGAAAGAAATGAGAGACGAGTGGAGAGAGAGGATATTTTGAGATGTTCAGTTTGCTGAAAAAAAATGAAATAGATTTAAATGATCCCAGAGGGAGAGGTTGTTTTTGAAATGTTCAGTAGATAAGAAAAAGCCAAAAAAAAGGGAAAAAAACACACAATAATCTGTTCTATAGCCTATCTGTCGTGTTTTATAAATTGATTTTTATGTTATTATTATTGTTATTGTTGTTGATGTTATCATTATCTACATTATCATTATCATCATTATTATTCACATGACTACTTCAGTTTAGTAAATAATTCTAGTGTGTGAAGTCTGGTTAAAATTTTCTCTCCATCCAGTTAAGATAAATGTTATGATGTTGATTGATAACATTTGAATTATATTTATTTAATAATTTTTCAGTTCCCCCCCCTGAGGGATTGCCACCTTGTTGTGGTCAGGGGGTTTGCATGCCTCGGTGACCTTAAGAGTTATGCCAGCAGGGGCTTATTTTTCAGTTCGGACACCCAAGTTGGACAGGTCTGAGGGTAGAGGTCTGAAGTAGCAATTCACTTCTGCAGGCTGTGATTGGACACATAGCTAACCACCTAATTCAATGACGAAAGCACTGTTACCACAGTATAAACATAGGGAAATAGTGCTGGAGCGGGATGTGTATATATGTGTGTATGATACCCCGTCCATACAGTATACTGTATCTCACTGCCCCCTTGTATGTACTGGTCTAGAACCGGCCCTAGTTCGAGTGTGTGCTCCAACCGGGCCGCCGCTCACTGCCGCCCCGGTGGAGGTGCACCTGAGGCGGCATCCATCCGACCACCGGAGCCGCAGGCAGGGGGCGGTAAGCCCGGGACCGAGCTGCGCACACACAAACACACACCGCGAGGGGTTTGTGTGAGTGTGTGTGTGTGTGTTTGAATGTGTGCGTGCGCGCGCGTGTGCGTGCGTGCGTGTGTGCGTGGACGTCCGCTTGATCCGCCGCTCCTCCGCGATAACACGCCGGCTTCACTCCGCCGAAGTCCCGGGAGTGGCGGCGCGTCACCGGGCAGCGCCCGCTTGTTTTTGGTTTTTATTTGTTGTTGTTGTCTTGACCCCCTCCAACCCTCTTTTCCTCCTCCACCCTCTCCTTTCGATGCTCCCGAGCCGCGGGTGAGTCCCGGCAAGGCAGGGGGCGGAGGTTTGTGGCGGCTCGGACCCCATTCTCTCCGCCGTCACTGTGGCCGGAGATGGCGAGCGTGACGCCGGTATCGATACCGGGCTCGGCGACGCTCTCGGACCGCCAGCCTCCCTCCGCTCGCCGGCAGCCCCGCACCGGCGTCTCGGGCTTGGACTCGGGCTCCGGTGAGGTGGTGATGATGATGAGGTCGTCCGGCGCCGCTTCGCTGGTCCTGCCGGCTGGAATTATCAACCCGGCGGTGCCCATTCGGAATATTCAAACCAAATTCGCCGTTCTGGTCGGACTGATCCAGGTCGGCGAGGTTGGAAACCGAGACATCGTGGACACGGTGCTGAATTTGGTGAGTAGATCATCAATTTTTGTTGTTGATGTGACTTATTATTTATTGGGTGATCCTGTTCTTTGAGGATGTTGCCTGGAACTGCACGTTTGAGGTTATAAATGGGGGGAAAAACAGGATGGAAAAATAAGACGATTTTGTTGAGGGCAACATCCAACTCTCTCTCCCTCTCCGTCTCTCTATCCCTCTCTCTGTCTATCCCTCTCTCTATCCCTCTATCCCGCCTGTTAATGTCTCTCTCTGGCTCTCAGTCTCTCTCCCTCTCCCCCAAACACACATTCATCAGTGCTCCTGACTGGTGGGGCTCAAATAATGCAAATCTGCAGCTGTCAAGTTAATTTTGTACTGTACAAAGTCCCAAATTCCCAGATTAATTGCTTACAAGCTTGCATGCCCTCGGTCCATAACCTAATTCAAACCAAATGACAGTCGATGGAAACAGAAGACTGTGTGTGTGTGTGTGAGAGAGCGAGAGAGTGTGTTTGTGTGTGTGTATGTGTTTGTGCAGCACTGTATCTGTACCCGTTGAGAAGTGAGTTCTGGTGGTTTCCTCCATCACAACATGTGCCTGTAGCTACACATTCATTTAGATGTCAAATGTAATTTAACTCAGGTGGATTTTCCTGCCTGGCAGCCCCCCCCCATACACACACGCACACACACACACACATTTGCAGAAAGAGAGAACAGGTGCCTCTCCACCGCTCCGCCCGGCGATGAGTTTGGGCGATGTGGTTGCTGAAGCTGCGGCGTGCTCTTTGTAAACACTCGCTCCTTAATGAAGTGTTGTGTGGAGAGATGGAGGCTCATCATGCTGCTTGTGTGAAGTGTGTGTTGACCTGAAGAATGGAGCTTTTTTTCCTCTCTCTCTTTCTTCCACCTGCGCGGCCAGTAATAAAGCAAAGTGAGTGCGTGTGGGGTGAGTGGCCTCACTGTCGGCTGACTGCCTTTGACCTCCATCACAATGGGAGAGTTTCGGCTATTGTGATCTTTTGTAACTGTGTTGTTGTTGGCGGTGGTGGTGGCTGTAACGTATGCAAAGACATGGTAAGCAGTGAATTCATTCATAGCTATGCTGAGTGGGGTGAGCACTTTATCAAGAAAGACTTTCACCTGAGCATGTTTGGGCTTCCCTGTTTCAAGGGTTCAGAGTGAACCGGCCACAGGGTTGCGAGCGGACACTGGTGTCAGCACGTGTTCTCGAGGGAGGGCTCCCAGCCCCCCTGCAGAACCGACCTGGCAGAGCGTGTTTGCAGCGTTCACCTTGTTTGTGCGTCAGTGATTAATTGCCGCCTTTTCTGGCACACCGGAGAACCACTTTGTGGAGCGGGACAAACGGGAGCCCCCGGCGTGTTCAGACACCAGAGCGGCGCTGCACCAGAACGGATCTTTTGACACTCCGGCTGCCGACGCTCAGTTTTCACAGGAAGTGTGCGCCAAGTCACACACCCAGCGCCACGCAATCTATTTTCAACGCCTATTGTCTGCGCGAGAACGTTGTCATTTGCGATTACATCACAATTTAACTATCTGAGCCCACTCAGCCGAACTTCTCCTCTTTCCGCGCACGACGCGGAGACCAGCGTCGCCCACACTCCACTCAGTGTGGCTGAGTCCTCCAGCTCCTGCTCCCCTTGGGGCCCATGGAGGGCTTGGCGTGGGGTGGGTGGGATCACCCTTCACATTTGCATTCTCTCATCTGACGGGCGTTTTATCCAAACTTACATTCAAGCGGGATTTTAAAAACAACACAATAACAAATGTCCTGCAAGGAGAACAATTAAATTTGTGGCGGCCGTGGTTTGGTGCAGCGGGTGCTCCATTCAGAGACGCTCACAAAGAACCGATTGATATTTTGTAGACACTTGACAATGGAAGTGTGCATGATTGATTGGTTTAATTGTACGGCGCTGTTTGATTATTTAGACTACAGGCAGCAACCGAAGCCCACTTGCCTCGTTCGTCTCACCTCGGCCACGTGCATGCAAATGAGCCAAGTATAATGCCGCAATCTGCACGCGAGTATGTAATTGTCTGTTCTCCTGTCTGCTGCATTGTCAGAGTGACAGTGCAAAATGGGCAAGAAAGGGAAGAGAAAAGCCGGGGAGAGCAAATCACATGCTTAACGTCTTGTTGTGGCGTAATGGCGCCGTGATCACAGGCTTGTCGTCGCGCTGAGGTTCTGTCGCGTCTGAGGGTCGAATGGATCCTCGACTGAATATATTAGGCTCCAATTTATGAAGTAATGAAATCACAATATTTGGTTCCCCTGCAGAGATCAAAATGGAGAAATTGTTGTTTGACACTCCTGGATTTAATAGCTTATCTGAGAAATCAGCGTTTGAGCAGCTTGGGTTAGGCACGAGTCATGCAAGCGCCAAAATCTGTGACACACACCTGTATTTGATCTGTTTCTCTGCGATTGTTTGGCTGCAGTTCTTGATAAGCAGTGAATAAGATCATAGATTTTCTATCATTAAGGGTTTATGGATAAACAACACATCTCACTTCACGCTGGATTTTTTTGGACAGCATTTCAAACAGGCAAGACCCAAAGAAAACGTCTCAGAGTGGGAACAAGTAAATGATAGTGTGCTGTTTAATGGATGCCCTCCTCTGCGGGCATTTGATTATTTTTTAATTTCATCTTTCAAGTGTTGAAATCAGCCCAAACATCTGCAGGTTTGAAGTGAAATAGGAGCGAGAGGGCTCCAGGGATGACAGGAGACGTAGCGGTGCACTTAAATTGGGACGACATGGGCGGTAGCTGCGTCGCTTTTCCCCATGAAGTGAGTCTAATTTATCACAATGGAACAGTTTAAGGTAACGCTGACCGCCCCCGCGTTAATCTACCTCAAGCGCCGCGGCAGATCCTTCGTTCACAAGCAAGATGCTTACCGTACGTTAAAAGTGAGCCAACTCAGCTTCCGACTGGCTCCCCAGAACAAGTCGCAGGGGACCTCTGCCAGCTGTGGTTTGCGTCACTGCCGCTTTGGAGTGCAGCTCTCTTGAC
>OMPJ01038841.1:0-20127 GCA_900312935.1 Carapus acus | reverse complement strand
GGGATTGGGGGTGGGGCTGGGGGCGTTATGTGGCACTACTTCAAGCAGTGATACTGCATCCCCGCTCAGATCTTTTGATCCAGACCAAGCATTGCAAACAGCTAAAGCCAGCATACACTCGATAGACCCAAACCAAAGATGAAATGATTGCATCATCCATGGCAGGCTCCACTAAATAACGCCACGTAGTAACAAACTGCATGGGGCAGAACGGTCTACACAACATGTTTACATGTTACAGTATACTACTGAAAACATAACACTTCAGTACAGATATTGTTTCACTCTCAGCAGCGGAGATAAGTACCGATTGTTTTGGCGGGGGAGGGTATGAAAGGAGGATGGTGACACACACCGAGGATCAATGAAAAGATTCATCACGGCATCGTTCTAATCTGGAGCGTGAGGACGTATGATCCTCCCACACGTCGGACTCATTACCGTGAGTGGTATCGTTTGGTATTCTCCGTCAATGTCTTCCAGAAACTCAACTGGCCTTCATCGTGCGATGAAAAATCGACCGAACCTGTCAAATTGCTGTCAATGCCACCACCAGATGCTTATCGAAGAGAGAGACGTCTCAACTGCAGCGTGTAGGCGCAAATGCTCACATGGCAGAGCATCAGATGGGCAAAATTATTGCCACAGCAGCATCGTTGAATGTTTCATGGCCATGCATTCTAAACTGCAACACAAGAATGTGTACATGTATACTAACCGGTGAGTATTAGTACCATTCACAGGCAGGGGCGAAGTCGTGTCCTCTCCCGCCAACAGGTTAAGCTTTAACACACTGAGGCACCTTTGATTCAAACATACGCTAGGGGGTTCATGACCAACCAGCAGTTACACATTTGGACGAGCTCTTGTTAGCGCTAAAGAGGCGTTTATTCTTCGACATTGTTTTTGAGCAGAAGGGAGCCTGGCCTTTTTTCTTTTTTCTCGCTGAATGCTGTAGCAGTGAAAGAGTGGAGCAAAGGGCAAACTGACACCAATTTTCACATAGAATTTCAAACGGCGGTACCAACATTGTTCCTGCCTATGTTACATTTACATCGCTGGTTAAACCTGTGCCACTTGCCAAATGGACTGAATGAGTGGGTATTATTAAATCTAATAACCTTTAGTACGCAGTAACGCGAGATAATCCGTCATGTCAAATGTCATAGCTTGAAAATGACCCCTGTACCTTTACGGAACAGGTACTCTTTGAAAATATTGTATTTACTAAAGACGTGAATCCTCACCGCACTACCTCTTTCGCATTACTGCATCGACCGCACGGCACAAAAAATAGCCGAGATGCAAGCAGGTCCTCGTGCAGCACACCTCCGCTCCCAGAGATTTTAGCTGGGATTTATGCTTTAAAAGGAACATATCTGCAGTAACTTGGCTCCTCTGTTGCCCTCAGGAGATACTGTTCCCCCTCACGGAAATTAATATCAAAGAATATAAACCATACAACTCAGATGTGGGAAGGGAAGTTTTAGACTCTGCTTGTGCCTTTCAAATACTGCTAATAACTTGCACAGGCAGATATTGTTTTGACAATATATTTAGTTAAATGACTTAAATGCATTTTGATTACATCTACAGCCATAAAATGCGGCATATCACCTTTTCCTTGTATGCCGAGTGAAATTCCCATCACGACAAGTGAAACCACAAGTAATAATTAATTCTCCTGTCACTCAAACACATGTTTATTTACTTGTTGTGTGGGTGGCATAATAATGTAAACACTTACTTGGACCTGTGAGACACAGGAAATGTATTTGATGATAATGCACACAAATACCGATCAAGGCATTTCTCCAAATGCTTGTCAAATTGGACAAGAGCACCAATTCCATTCACTGAACGTTTCTGGTGTTGTTTCTGAGGGTAGCATAAGACGACAATACCAGGCGGTTGCTCATTTGGCAGATCTATCTGGCAAACAGATCTGTATGTCCACAGATAATTGTACACGGTTTGCTTTTCAGCAATTGCGGCATTGGAACGATTAAACAGTTAACTTCCTCATTTCAATCAATCATAGACTATGGACACTTAAAAACAATCACATTCCCTCCTTGTTAAATATTTTATTTACCACTGCAGCACAAATTCACAGGTTGTAAAATGAAGCAATTGCGAATCTCTGCCTGTGGAAAACAATGCCAGAGGCTCAAGATACTCAGAGGCACTGTATTGCGTAAGACCCATACTTTCCAAAGTACAGCATTGGTAAGAGTAGCTAAATGTGCCATTTTCCTGCAGACATATGTGGTCAACTCGTTTTTGATTGAACGCAGACAAAAGCCATTGTGCTGACCACAGACTATCAAACCTAGAGTTCTAAAACATAAAACATTTGTCCTGAAGAGCATGAGAAAACCTTTGGCTTAGACAACACGCCGAATTTGTCAGCATGGGAGCCTCAGTCAGGCAAGACTAGGATTGTACAAATAACCTGTAAATGCAGCGACACACCGATGTGGGAAATACAAGTGTTGCTATGGTGACCAAAATATCTCTCTCCTCCATCAACAGCTGCTGATGCCACCCGAAATACCCCCTCCCCACTCTCTCTCCTTGAGCTTTACTTCCACCTGACATCAGGGTCAAACAAGGCGGACAAGTGTGCCGAATTACTGATCCTCATTCTGAGCCATCTCTGCACTGTTTCTCTCGGCTCGGGGTTGTATGGCACAATAGCCACACGCATACCTTTCTTTCAGCGTGGATGTGTGTGTGTGCGCGTGTGTGTGTCCTCTGCACAGTGGCAAATCAATAGGCAAGGAGTCTCAGCATTGCTTTAGTACCTGATTTCAAAAACCTATAATAAATCTTGCCCGACAAAAAACAGACAGCGTCCTTGTAAAAATTCACTGGAAATGTATGTTGGCGCAGGTTCTTAGCAACTGTGAGCTTCAAAGGGGTAAGGTTTCAAAAAACAATTTTAAAATGAATTATGTATTTCTGCACTCTTTCGCAGCAATGAGCAATTATTAACCAACCTCAGTAGTAATTATTTTCAGCTATCAGTGTCGGTACACACTGTTTGAGTGGGGAGACAGGCCCGCCCTTATTGCTGTACTGTCTGGATGTAAGTTGATTTTTGTGTGCAGAGGAAACGTTACACAACTGCCTATACCCTCAGTGTGTTTGCAGTCAAAACGCAGACATTGGCGCAGCGACTGGGGTGTGACGACACGTGACAGTCAGACTACAAAGGATCGAAATTGACAAATCATATAGTAAACATCCTCTGGTATTCAAACGTAACTGCCACCTTTTCTGGGGCTTAGTGCACTGACAGACAACACAGAGCAGACACACAAATGCACTGACACATGCAAACAACTGCTGTGCTGTCTACCGGCTGCTCAAACAATAAGTGAGGTAACCTTAACGATTATAAAAAAAATTAATGATTACTAGGGATGTCCGATACTGGCTTTTTTGCCGATATCCGATATGCCGATACAGCCCAACTCTCAATTTACCGATACCGATATCAGCCGATATCGATATGTGCACCAGTAAACGCTTCAGGAGCGCATAGGCACTACTTCAGTGAAACCAAGCATTATTTTATTTTTATCGGTTTTTATTTTATCGGTTTTAAAGCAAAAAAATCCGATACCGATTTTTCATTTTTATGCCGATATCGGGCCAATAATATCGGTGGGCCGATATTATCGGACATCTCTACTATTTACTTGATGTAAATGATGACAGAGGGAGAGTTTAATTTGAACCAACTTAAACTAAGTGACTGATAAAAGAAATTGCTCCCTCAAGAAATGATTAACCTGGCATTCCGTGGCAAAATAACAGACTCTTGAGTTGTTATCGTGAGGCCCAAACTAAAACACAAGCCCCGCTGCTTAGCAAAATAACCTTTTCTTCAAGAACCAAATTTTGTGACTTATGTGGTGCACCATATGTGAAAAAGCCATCTGAGGTAGCTCATTTTGCGGAGCAATCTGGTGGGCAATTTCAGGCAGTTCAGTGACAAAAACGAGCGGAAGCAAAGTCTAGAATGAGTCTAGGCACTCACACAAACATGGCATATTTGATCACATTTGACACATTTCAAAATCAGCATTCCCTCAAGACGGCGAAAATATGTTTGCGTTCTCAACCCCATTCAACAGGAGACTAGCAGGAAAAGTGAGTTCAAATACTGTCTTTCTCATATTCCAGTTTAGCAGGTCCCATTCTAACAAATCAACACAGGGTATCTCAACTCTTTCTTAGGGCCTTATTAAAGACCTTTACAAGATAATATTACCTGTTGGTAATTGCATGCTGACACACAGGGAGAATTTGCATCTGATGCTCCACTTCAGCTTATGAAAGTCATCTCACACAGGCGGATATCTTTTGGTGAAATGTGACTGAATAAAGTAAGTGTAGCATCATATCTCCACTCACAGTATAAATAGAAAATGATTAGCTGCTAGATGATGAAAACAGTTAAAAGATGAACACAACCTTGAAGCAGAGATGTCCGATAATATCGCCCCACCGATATTATCGGTATATATAATTATATATATTGGTATATATTATATTATCGGTATGGATATTGGCATAAAAATGTAATATTGGTATCGGATTTTTTGGCTTTAAAACCGATAAAATAAAAACCGCTAAAAATAAGATAATGCTTGCGTTACACCAAAATAGTGCCTATGCGCTCCTGAAGCGTTTACCGGCGCATATAGCGGTATCGACTGATATCGGTATTGGTAAATTGAGAGTTGGACAATATCGGCATATCGGATATCGGCAAAAAAGCCAATATCGGACATCCCTACCTTGAAGGTTTGCAGCTCCCACACACTTTCCCTTAAATTCACATGAGGAGTCTTGGTGTAACACACACAACTAGCGCAGCCAGTGAAAAATCAGAAATATATTCAAATAATACTCCGACCATCAGCTAGCCAATACTTGGCAAATTCGGGGATGCTGCAGTGGTTTCAGAGTGACCAATAGCTTGCCAGCTGGCTGGTCGCCTGTGCACTCTGCATGTCTCTTTTGGAGGGAAGAGAATGGCTCACCCCCTCCCCCCCAACTCCAACCCTCCAATGGCCTATCATAAATAAATACTGCTACAGAAATATTTGGACAGCCAGATACAATGCTGCATGAGCCGACACCGGTTTTCAGCGGGGACTTCCTTGCAATGCTCATGAGCAGGGGGGAACACATGTCTGGTTTCCGAGAGCACTTTCTATACAACACGCATTGTTTCAGAGGAGCAAATAGGTTGTCAGCACAAACGGCTGATGCAACCAATTCGTCAACGACACCATGAAGATTTGTAAACTGGGAATGACACAATTCTCAGATCCTAAACACACATCATCTTCGTTACCATCTTATAAAGGAATCAAGTCAGACTTGTGGGAGCACTTTGGGAGGTAGCCACTCAAAGAGAACAACGTGTTCAATAAGGAACATTCTGTTTACAAAAAAAAAAAAAAAAAAGGCTCATTAAACGCAATCAAAATAAAACTCACATCGGAGAATCTATCAAACAAGAGACAGCAAAATGGTGGAAGTCTCATTGCAAATGGATACAGGTGTTTACAGGCGAATGCAAACATTACTGGAGAGCACATTCTTTTATTATCTATTCAGAAGAATGCGAGTAGGCATTATAAAAAACGTGCCAGTTTTGGATGTAAGTGCGGAGTAGTACAGAGTAATTGTTAAATTTGTCATTCTTTGAAAACCCAATGAAGTCTAAGGAGAGATATCAATTCCATCATGGTAGTGACCTCAGCCAGCATCATCCTATAAACACAAATGTGCAATAAACCAAAATTGACACCAAAAATATGTAGCAGGAGCATCAGGCCAACCGTATCCCTCCAGCACCCTGTGCTAAGATGGGCTCTCGGTAACGTTACAATCACATTACAGCACCATTGAATGATTTAGACAGCCTCCTGACGAAGACCAGAATCAGGAACAAACACTCAAAAGAAACTGCTAGGAGAAAAATGGGTGAGTCTGTTTTGGTCGCCGATCTTTGCTTGAGATGATCCCACCATCGGAATTCATTAAACGCGTTATTTCTGTCAGCGACTATTTATGTGGGTTATGTTTGAGCTGTTACTATGCTTGAATCCAATGCTTCAACAGTGAGACCTACACTTTGATCCTCAAAGCCCCGAGTTTCAGTGCTCTGTGCAAGATACATCCAAGCACTCAGTTGCCGACCTACAGAGAGCAGCCTGCACTGTTATATGCCAAATGTGCGCCATTTACATAGCATAAAAACATTTCCTGGCCTTTGAATCCATTCTGTTATAAGGTGAAGAATTGCTGCTGCCTCTAGCTTCGTATTTGGTGAGCTGCATACAGTTTAATGTCCTCCCCACCCACTCTCTCACACCAGTTGCACACAGGAAGTGATGCAATAGAGTGAAAGACACAGTGATGCCAAAAAGTGGACAATGTCATCCTCCATCGCGTCATCTCGACTTACTGCATACATTTGTTCCTGACACCGGAGTGCTGCCATTGCAAGGCCGTACCCTGTTTATCAGATTGGATGACTGCAAATCCTAACTGGGCTGAAGAAAGACTTCCATGTATATATTGGAAAAACTTTCAATTTCCAGTAAAAAGACAGAAACAAACCTTGTGCAGGCTAGAATGTTAGCCCTCACTGGTGAAGTGGCCTTTCACATATACAGTACTTCAAGCTTGCTGTGAGACCAGTCAAAACTAACAACATCAACCTGCTAGCTCTGCTGAGGTGAATGAATGAATCACATCTGACAGGGGACTATATTTCAACCGTTTCCGGGAATAGTCCCTGTTCGATTGGCTTTTATTTTTTTGTCGATTTGCTGAGGTGTTGCACGAGTGAAACAAGCACTTGTGTATCTGCCAAGCATAGAAATTGCGTGCAAAATGAATTCTGACGCAGCAAAAAATATGACTACTTCATGTCCTAATCAGAGCCAAACGAACAGAAATAGAAATCCCAGATGCAGTTGGTGGAGAAAGAAGATTGACGATGAGAAACGCAGTAATGTATTTTAGTGCAATGAAACTGTATCAACTGCAACACCGAGCACAACTAGCTGTGACCCCAATGAAAACTAGTGGCAATGTCTCCTACAGTTTACAGGCTTCCCCTCCCCCATCCATCACATTCTACACTAGGAAGGCTTAGGACAGCTTTCTATGGGATACAAATGCTGTAAAAGACATAGCAAACTTAGGTGCATTAACTGGGTGGAACAATATGCATAGCTGATATTACACTGAATAGGAGGAAAATTGCACAAGACATAGTCTTTGGAGAAATGTGTACATGAAAACACACGTGTGTGTGTGTGTTAAAATGTCATTTCAAAGTTATTGATAGTGTTGTGAAGCCAAGCTACTACAGTCAGGACAAACACAAACAGCTCCCACCTTTGTAAACTAGCAGCACTGTCTAGTACAGTTAAATACCTTCCCCTCCCCCACTCCAACACTTCCTACATATCCATAGCATAATAAATGCGATTTATCATACACAAAACCACCGAGTTTAGATAGTAAATTCGGGTCAGTGAATTTGCACTGAGATCAAAGTCACTATTTAATCCCAAAATAACTTGTCAAAACGGTGGTCATTTCCACCTTGCGAAAGTTAAGATTGTATTTTGCAAAAGTAGTGCCCATCTCGTCTGATCTACCGCTCCTAAACACAAGCTGTAGTGAAGAGTTGCGTATTTTGAAATGTTGTTTGTGTAAGAAAAAGTCAAACCCAATAACCGGAAATTCAAGACGCAGGCAGGAATTTGGACACACGTGCGGAGTGAGTGAGGGAGTGACTTACTGGATCTAGGTGCCGGCAACCGCCGAAATAAGCGCCACAATGGGCTCATTTCTTTGACTCAGTGGAAAAACAAAGCACAAACATCGAGTCTGGGCTAACACACGCAGAGTGGACTTTTCCAAAGGCTTACCTTTCCGTACCAGAGTGAACTCGTGGTGTCCGCCACCTCTTCCTCTTCCACTACGGAGAACCATGCAACTTCACTCAGCTAGCGACGACTTTCCTCCCATTTTTGCTTGTTATCATATTTCAAGTTCCGACCGCAGGTATATATACGAATCGCTTGTCAGGGCTGATCTGGAGGCGCCAAACGGGGCGTATTTCACACACACATCGGCGGGGGCAAAAGTTGATGGAAAGCCGAGTTTAAAGCGCGGCGGGGAGCTCCTGGCTGCTCTGTGGAGTTGGAGCGTTGTGAGGACAGGAACGTGAAAGAGGCAGCAGCCGCGGGTAGAGCTGACCGACCGGCAGGCAGGCAGGCGGGCGGGAGAGAGACGTAGACGGAGAATGAGGAGGAGGAGGGGGGAGACACGCTCTCTCTCTCTCTCTCTCTCGCTCGCTCTCTCTCTCTAGCTCTCTCTCTCACACACACGCACACACAACCTACAGGACACGTACTGACCTTAAACCTGGATATTAGAAACATGACCAAGCATGAGGACAAAATAATCTTTAAAAGATATATTTATTTTTTTATATTAAGATTAACATTCTGACCCAATGGCTTCTTGGCGTGTGGCATTAATACGTCATCGTTGCGGCACATTTAATATCAACAAGACAATAAACAGCATTGGCGAATAGGCCACGTCCTCTTAGTGGACATACAGTATAAGACCAGTCCACACACCACCGCCCCACATTCGCATTCACATACATATTACATATGTTTGTTTATTACGCATATGTGGCGGGGTGTGTTTAATATGAAATGTGGCGCAGATTTTTATAAGTATCTAAAGACAATGTGTTATTTTTCCACAGTGTTACGTCCTCCCTCCCTCGTTGGCTCGCCGTTGGGGCTGTCACAGGCTCCGGCTCTGTGCGTGCTCGCCTGTCTCCGGCCCCTGAGCCGGCTCCCCTCCCCCACTACTCTGCTGCTCGCCTCTCTTTTTCGCCTGCCTGGTCACACAGCGGCTGATTAATTCTCCTTTCGCCTTGCTCAGTCATTCAGATTTGGAAAGTAAATAACAAGTTGACATCATTACGGCTCTACACTGGTGTGACACATTCCTTTGGTTACCGTACACACGCCAATATGCGCGCACTACATATCGAGTGTGGGTGTCGCGTTGTGTACGTTTTTGCTACTGTAGCTCCGGCACGACGTTGAATGTGGAACGCAATATCAAATAAATGTTTCGTCACTTATTACTAGCGCAGTTTGGCGGAATGATTATTGGCGTAATGGATTATTTTAGGGATAAAAGTGTTTTACTGTGTGTTTTACTGAGCTGCATTTAAGAATATGTGTCATGGAAACGGAAATGGAAATGTACTTTGTTTATCCAGCGTATTGTTGAGCTGAACCAACGTGATTTACGAGTACAGTAAAAAGACTAAAATTAAAATGAACTAAAAACAATTAAAAACTGTAAAAGCAATAGAATGGAGCACCATAAAACAGTAAAATAAGATAAAAGGCGTCATCGTACAACAGGGCATTGAAAGCCATCTGACAGAAATCCCAACTGTTGTTGGTGATACTGGACATGTTATATCTTTTGACAAAACCCTGGTGAGAAATTTGAAAAACAGCTTAGTGCAATACTGGCTTGGTTATCAGTCAGATATGTTGTGCACTTAGTCATAAATGAAAACGTGAACGCTAGTGATGTCACCTTCATGACCACATTGCAATTCTGGCATCACCCACAGTGTGATCACATTTTTCTCACCATTTCTCTGAAAACGACACTAAAATGATATCCCGTTGAGCAGAAGAATATCCAGAAGTTGTGGATAGGTTTCAGAGTTTGAGTAATGTGACGGCTGTTTTATAAAATGCACTCCATATTATTGAATGAACTCGGATGAAAAACCTTAATGAATGACACAAATAGCCCTTGGGTTAGTCTGACTACAATGTTCATATGCCAATTTACGTAATTCAATTTCAGGTCGAACAATGAATGTCTGTTGCTGGGAGTAAACACACTTTGATTCATTTTGGTTTTATTATGGTGCATAGATGACGTGCGTGGGTGAGTGGAGTCCAAGATGACTGTTTATTCGACCATCATTCTTTCCAAAACACCTCCTCCACAGTCAAATGAGCATGGCGGGACAAAGCCATCGTTATCAGTTTGTTCAGTCCTTTCTGACCACAGCTGAGATTCCACTAACCCCACAGATGGCGACTGTCACCACACAACCTTGACAGTTGTCTTGTCCCTTGACATACAGTATATCCTTGGGAGACACCACAACAACCCACTGGTGTTGTGGTTGTTTTCAAAGAAGAAACGCAAAGTCGCAGTTTTATTTCCACCCACTGCTGACTAGGTGTTTAATCCTCCTGCAGTTCAATGCCTGACATTTGGTACCAGGCAGTTGTTGTCCTTGTAGCCCACATTTCTAGCAAAAGGTTCTCTGCGCGACACCTTCCAAATGAAATGAAACCAATGGACATCTATTCCAAACTAAGCACGTTTATGCTAATTGAGACATGTCAACATACCAGCCATTTCTGGTTTTAGATAGCTGAAATGTGAAAAGGTTAGGAACATGGCCAGAACCTCTCTGAATCTCATAAATAAGAAAAGCATACCATGTTTATTAGCCAAACATTCACAGTGCTCCTTTGGTATTGTTTGTGCGGTGTTGGAGGCAGTTCAGCAGACATTACTCATCACTGCATTGAAATGGCACCCGCTGAGACAACGACATTTATAGCCAAAAATCAAAACACAGCTCCTGCTTAACATTCAGTGCTGGAGTTTCTCCTCCATATATTCTTTTCTTTAATTTGCCATCTAGCCTCTCAGTCTCAATCTCTAGAGACACCGAACACTGGCTCTGTTTGTTTTCTCACCACAGTTGAGAGCAAGCACAAAGGTTTCAGTTTGTGACAAGTATTCACCTCATCACCTATTGCGTTGGTGCCGCTTTATGAAATATTTAGGTGCAGAGATGTGTTGTTATTTTCCATCACAAGAAAAAAATCATTGAAATTCTGAGGGCACTTTTATCTGTTGAGAATCTGACATAAGCACCGGTGTGAATACCTGTGATTACCATGCCATAGTCTTCTGGGAATTACATCTGGATGATAATATCTCATTCCAAAAGCCACATGTAAGGGGTTGCGGTGATGGCTCTTTACCTCCTCTTTACAGAATACCAAAGGTGTTCTAAAATTACCATATGAAACACTTGACAACTCAAAGAGTAAATGCAGATGTAAAATGAAATGAACCTTATTTGCTGTTACAGCTGCATATTGTACCGATGCAGTATGTACTCAAAGACGCATATTGTGACTGATGTGTATTTTTGAGTGTTTTGAGAAAAAGGTGCCCTTGATGGATATACAGCGTGTGATACTATCTTGAATTTTCCTCGTGGTGGTTTGTTATTGAGTTAACCTTGAGCACAGCCGATTTTACAACAACCTCAGTCATATCTGCACCTTTACGGCTTTACAAGCCCCGATCTGGCGAGGCTCCCTGTTCTGGCTTTTGGCCGTGGTGCCCTTCTATTCCATGATGTATGGTAGGCGTGCTTCCTGCCATGGAGCTGGGGCTGACCTCCTAACAAAGAACAGGTTCAATCTGCCTCCCCTCCCCCAACCCCGGGGAAGCTGATGAGGGTCACATGACCTTTCTAGACACCACTGAGAATGGATGGTAATATGTACGGGTGGGGGAAGGGCGCTTGCGAGTCACACGACTCTTGTTGTGTCGTTAGTAGGCCAGAGTAGCTCTGGGGAGGAGTGGAGCTCAGCCTGTGTAGCCGGGGAATGTCCGCCTGCCTGGGTCTCCATTCCTGGCTTAGCTGTGGTCTACGCAGGCGGACCACATTTAGATTACTCACCTCTGATCCTGTTATTTACACTATAAAAAGACTGGGCTCGCAGGCTTGCAGTGTGTGTAGACGCGTGTGCGCTGGCGGTTGTGTGTGTGTGTGTGTATGTGTGTGTATGCGCGTATCATCTGGTGGTGTTTGAAAGAGAAAGAGGGAGCCTTGTGTTCACTGTACTTCCCATCCCCCACTCTCTTCCTCCCCTCCCCCTCTGCAGCCGTCTGTGCTCGCCAGAGACGCAGAAGGGTTTCTATGGTACACTGTTATGTCATAGCCGACAGACCCATTTCTCAAACAAAACGGAATGGAAAAGAAATGGATTTTTTTTTTTTTTGGTGGACACATAATTTGATTCGTCATCGCAGCGATATGGGAAACGACAGAATGTGACCTGCAGCAAACATTGTCTCTGCCTCACCGCAGCGTACTGCTGCTTTTTTTGTGTGTGTATGAGAACATCTGATTGTTAAGACACATCTGCGTTACTTTAGGAAGCCGCATTCTTGCAGCCCCCCACGCTCGCCGTAATCAAATTCCTCTGCCAGAACAGAGGGAGGCAAGGCGGGAAAAGCAGACAGATGTCAGAGATTCAAGGGTTGAGGACAGAGGTCAAGGGTTGATGACCTAGGCTTCCAGCAGCCTCCCGGTGGCATTTCCACCCCCCGCCAACACAATGCGCTCAATGATTTTACAATACGTACTTACAGTTGCTCTCAGCCACGCTTTGAGGAAGGTTTTTTTCTCCTGCGGCTGCCAAGAGGCTCGAGGGGCCGGAGGGTCATTTTGTTTGTTGGAAATGTTGCTCTTTTCCAAATGATATGTTTGACTGAGAGTGACAGTCAAATGCCGGAGTGGCCCCTAATAAGCAAAATACCACCAGCTACGCTGAGCCAACAGACACATTTGGAGTCATTCCCTATAAATCAACTTCTACAGTGATATCTACAGCGTATCCAACAATAGTGTGTGCTGGTTTGGGTCGGTGCTGATGTCGTGCCTGTAGCTGTTGCTGGGGAAGATGAATCAGATACAAGAACGTGTCGCCTCATTGGGTGTAAGCCACTAATTGCTTTACCTCAACGGTTACACATCAAAACACAAGCTTGTTGAGCACAGCACAGCGCCACCATCAGGTTGACCAGCACTTGAATCCTTTAATGTGGCCCAACCGGTTCGGGGAAAACAGCTCAACCATTAATTCTGCAAATGAACACACACCACGAACAAAGAAAGGCATATTTACACAGCAATGTCACTCTGCGGTTGAAGTCGTAAATAATACACTGTATTTTAATTGCTACATAATATTAGACTGGCAAATATAGGAGTAAAACTCACAATTCGCAGCTGACTTGTTTGATTTAACCCACTATTATAAGCCTTCCATCCATTTTTTCATTTGTCAAAACTATGTCACGCTGACATGATGCCTTTTTGTTGAAGTGTACGACGGAGAGATTCTCGCGTGACTCACTCCGCATCTTCTCAAATCCGAGAGGCACGTGTGTACGCTTTAATTAGACATCTCCATTTGATTTCGTTGCCTGAAGCACCTTATTTTTTCAAAAAAAAATCTCCCTCTTGCATTTGGTGTTGCACTCGCCCAAGGGAAAATCCACATAAAAGCCAGCAATGTTGAGAAACACGCCGCGAGGTTACCTCTACATTCAGTTTACGGCACATTTCCACTGTAAATGTCCCCAGCCAGGAAAAACTGTGAAATAGCGGCTGGAGCTGTGATCTCTGAGTGACATTGTGCTGTTGGTTCAGAGGCTGGTGAGTGGGTGGGTGAGTGGGGAGCGGGGATGTCTGCCGCGCTCTGGATCACTGATTTCAACCCCATTGCTTAGTCATAGCAACGAAGCCTTTTATAATGGCCGTTCAGTCTGCCCAGTGCTGTGCAGCTCTGCTTTAATCGCCCGCCTCAGATATTTTATTCAAACCGTAGCTGCCGCGGTTGCTGCTGTTCTCTCAAATGCTGCGCCGGTGGGACGGTGTGTACGACAAGAGAGGCAGGGGAGGATTTACATGTGGGAGAGATGGAGGGGATTGTATGACGAAAATATGAGAACAAACGGTCTTATCGCACATCATGGTAAAGGTCACTCGTACGGAGAATGTAAGCCTTTCATGATTTAATACCTAAATGAAATGATTGAGTAGGATATGACCCAGGAGCATTTCCATGTCAAATCGGGATATTATTTCCTAAACAGTCCCAGCTGCACTGTGTGTAAGAGAGAGAGAGCTAGTGAGAGAGCGAGAGAGAGATGAGGAGCCATCTCTCTGGGGATGAGATGTGTGTGTCAGTGCTTAAAATCATCTAAGCATCTGAATGTGAGTGTACTTGCATGCATATCGGTGACCGAAACACAGCCAGCCAGATTAAGCAGAAATGAGAAAATATGTCCTATTTTCCATCATGTCTGATAATTGTTTGCCTCAGACGTGAGAATAAAACCCTCTTGGTAAATTCTCCATTGTTGGGTATTAATGCTGGACCATCTCCTGGAAAATATTCTGTGTGTGTGTGTGTGTGTGTGTGTGTGTGCCTGAGAACCAAGGGAGAGAGACAAATAGCGTGGGAGGAGTCTGATCCTTTGGTTCTATGTAACAACATTGCCATCTAGTGGACAAGCACGGCAGTAATTGTCACCACGTTTCTCTCTCTCACCGTCATAAAATATCTGTTTTACCACATAAACTCGCATCTGCGGAGTGACAAAGATCTACATCCATTGTCTAAAGCCCATTGAAGATGCTAAAGCTCAAGATAAATAAAACAAATTTGGAATGACGCTCGGAACACGATTTTGTCTCGTTAATATTCACCTCAAGTGTCTGACAAACAGCAACGCAGATGCTACAATCTTAGGACAGAAGTGTGCGGTTTCAACGCAAATAACAGTTTGTGCTTGGCCTCCTCTCCACTTTGGTTGCACAATGCCGCATTGTTTTTCCTGGAGATGGAAAGGAGGGGATGAGAGGGGGTGCAAATATTCCATGCAGGCATCTTTTCGGAATGAAGTTTTTCCAACCTCACAGACAAGACAAATATTATCACTGGGGATGTTAGAAATTCTTGAGAACACATGGGGAGAGTCTAGATTTAAAATGGCGGCCAAACAAAAGAGGGGCTGTGAGAGCGGGAGGCTTTTATCAGCAACAGAACAACACGCTGTGCCTGGTCCGCCTTTAACTGCACCGAGATGTTTCACATTGTCAGCAAGCGCGAGTGAATTTAAGTAATTCCATATCAGGGACACGCAGGCGGTGTGATATAAACGTGTTTCAAACCCAACAATAAAGAGACAAAGTATAGATTGCGCGTTAGACTCCTCATTACCAAGTACACTGCGGATCAATACTCACATTTCTCATCTGTGAGAAATGCATCCACAGCGTATTTATTCCTCGCATTCCGGCTCCCTCTGTGGCAAACAAAGGTCGATATTTGCTGAAAAATAATCCATCACCACAAAAGAAAAAAATCATACTTGAAGGGACTGCTGCGAGTAGAACAGGATCGTTTTGTGCTTGTTTTCCTGGGAGGAAAAAAAAAAAGAAGACCTTGGCGGTGTTGCGTTTGTCAGGTGCGATTATGTGACAGAGGCTGGGTGGGCGGTGAAAGATTTTTAATTTGTCCCCAAGTGACCCGTGGCTTTGCCTTTGATGGCTGCGGTGATAAGATCTGCAGTGATGTCGTCACCCTGATTCGTTCTGACATCCGACAACATGTTGCTGTTGTTGTTGCCGCCGACCTGCTCGAGGCCTTTTTTTCTCCCGCGAGTTAGCGTCTCGAAATTTGATTCTGGCGAAATGGCGGCACAAACCAAAGGGGGGGGCAGGGAAGGTTGCTTGCTACGCTCGTGATTGGTGATCCTCGCCTGAATCGGGCTTTAACGGCGTGCGTGCCCGCAACACGCGATCTCTCTCTCTCCCTGCACGAGGCTTTTGTTAATCAACGCAGGTGAGTGAGATGGGAAATATGCGGCCTCCACGGGAGTCTAAACACATAATAACTACGACATTACCGCCGCCTGGCTGCGTCTCAATGCTAAAAGCTCTCAGGGCAGGAATGTTGCCCCCCATCTGGACCGGCGTCTTTCTTATAGTTTGCTCGCACGTCTGCACGACACAAAGCCGCCTGTCTGGTCTGATCCCGGCAGCCTCTCATCAAAGGTGCGAACAATGAGCACCTGCACCTTTTGATGAGGTGGACGGGCGTTTGATCGCCGCGCCGCTCCTTTCTCGCCGAGAGATGCGGGCTGAAAACCGACGCCGGATTGTTATCTTTGCGGATGCCGTTTGACAGATCGTGTGACAGAAACACACATATTTGCTGCCCCCCCAGGACCGCGTAGGGTCAACACCACACCGGCATATCCGGTGGTCTTTCTGAATACCGCAGAAGGGGGAAAGCTTAGAGGCTGCATTGTGAGGACGTTTTGTGTGTGTATGTGAGTGTGTGTGTGTGTTTGTGTGTGCAAAGATTCCTCGACTTAACAAAGAACAAACATGCAATTAAGGCGAAAATCCCCCAGTGAAACAATCGTTCTTTGGAGGTCTGTGAACTAAGAATGAACGTGAGAAAGGGGCTATGACGGCAGCTACCATGTTCAACGGGCCCCAGGTAGGTGCGGCATTAGTTTTTTTGTTTGGTTTTGTTTTGCTTTGTTTTGTTAATACGCTTAATCCAGGGGTGGGCTAACATCTGGCCCTAGGGGCCACATGGGCTTTTAAAGTTTGACAGATGGGCCGTGTGAGGACAAGATGCAGTCATATCAAACAGAAACTGAAAAAAAGCAATAGGGTGTTAAATTATTTACCTTTTGATAGGACCAGTTATGTTGTTCACCCATCTTTGTCAGAGCATTTATGTATGGTGTTAGTTTTGTTGTTGTACTTTTTGTTGTTTGTTTTGAATGAAGTAAAATTTGTGAATTCTGTACCAAACTTTGGCGGGCCAGATCAAAAGGACCATTGGGCCTGATGAGGCCCATGGGCCGCAGTTTGCCCACCGATGGGTCCCAAGAGGGAGATTTGCAAGCTCGAGGGCCACTCAAGGGTTCAATGCCTTGCCAATGGGCACTTCAGCACTGCTCTACTGTGTGCCTGAAATCAAACCAGCGTCCTCCATGTTTTCGTAAGTAAGTAAGGACCTCTTTTTCCATCTAGCCTACAAATCGCAGTCCCTTGACAATGGCGCCACTCCCTCTCTACTCATCTTACCAGATTCTGAGTGGCCTCTGCCTACTTTGAATACACTCACATCCGCAGGTTGTGTGTCCTGGATCACCCCGGCGATGGGTAACCCTGCGGGTGATGGGTGATGTTTTGGAGCTACAATGTGCACTGCAGCAGAAATCCCTTGCCTCCCCTGGTCAGGTAAACACATCCTCCGTCAACCGCATTACGGCCCCGCTCGGCAGTTGGCGGGAGCACCTCTTAGTCAGCGAAGTAATGGCGTCGACAAGGATGTGTGTCCCACGAGCTGCAGGAGACACCGGGACCGCACACAAGCAGTGTTTCCTTCACCGCACACCATAAACCCCCCCCTCCTTCACCACACATGGCTGCAATAAGCCAACAAATTAAGCTATTACGCCATTTTTAAGGTACACAGACATCCGCGTTTAAATATTTTAAGAGTGGCGAGGGATCTCTCACCGCATCTTATACTCTATGTCAGAGACCACCGGGCAAATAAACACCCATCCGTCTTGACACACTCGGGGTGATTGGCGTGATGAATGGCTGTATTTTTTCGCAGAAATGGCTCTGGCCGAGCGCGCTAGTTAGCTCCCACAAGAGCGCCGGGCTTGGCGGATGAGACTGCGAACTGGCGGCGGTTTGGGAATTTAAGTTGTGGGATGGCGATCCCCATCGTTTTGTTTGTTTTGCAGCGTGCACCCATATGGCCGCCTTAGCGTTCCACGGGAGAGACGCTGGCTGAGGCGCGGATTCGGCCCCAGTGCCAAAAGCCCCGCGGCAAGACGCCGACCCGTGCCAATATCTAATGATGGTGCGTAAGTGTGTTTCGCTTCCATTCTGATCTTATTTAAGGGCAATAACCATAAAACCTCATTACAGTCCTGTTTTCCCGTTGTTTGTTGGGGGAACTACTCCGTAAGCTGAGAAAAGCAAAAGAGACAGCACAAAGAAAAAAACAGGACTAGTCTTGTAAATCCTTGAGGAAACCTTTTAATTAACTCCTCACTCCTCTCTAACCCAATAAATAGTCGGGATTTCGAGCTTTTCCTACGTGTCATACTCTCTCCAATCCTTAGGCTACGCACTGATGCCAGAAGTTGGGAGTCCGTCCTCAGGAATTCACTCACGATGCTTTTAATTGTTTTCCACTTGGATATTTTTCCAAGCTACTGTTAAACACTTTGTCTCCTGCCAAGGGGAAGGGCTTCCCTTCCCGGCGCTGTTGGCAAGCCTCACCCAGGCCATATGTGTCGGTTTGATGCAAACAAATCTGCGTGCCCGACCTTTTGGGATGGCTTGTGTCCTCGCTAGATGGCAGCAGGTTGGGCGCTCGCTCTCACAATGGACGCTGCCTAAACGGTTACTGACTGAGGGAATTGAAATAAACAAGCCGCCATTTTCTCCTTGTTCCTGGGGTCCTATGTAATTCCGCGGGGGCTCTCACGGCAGCGGTTAGAGACCGTAGCCTCGCCAAGGCCGGAACAAGATGCCTTTTGTTTTAAGCTCTAAATGAAAGAGAAATAAATGTATGGACAGCCTGACATTACCGCCTGACACGCATGTCTTCAGTGCTGGAACTGGACGGCAATTCCGTCAACCTGACCTGGTTTCTCCAAACTAGATCCTTATCCGGATCAACACCACTTTGCAGCTACTGCTCGTGATGGGATGTGTACACATAGAAAATGTCAGGAAATCCTTAGATTCCAGAAACTGCTCCTTTTCCTCCCATGGCCACGTTGATGTGTTCCGGCCTCATGACCGCAAATCCGGAGAAAATTGGTTCCGAGTTTTATGAGGAAACTGCAGAAACCAACCATCCAGACATCCAACTTACCAGCTGACTGACCAACTGACCAACTGGTTGGAGGTGATTTAAGTCGAATAAATGAATTAATCTTTCACTGAACATGATGAAGTCTGCATAATATTCAAGGCAGAAGCCTGGTTACATCTGTTTAATATGTACTCGCCTTCAACTCCTCCTTACACACACCGATCTTCACTCGTAGACCTCTGGCTGCTCCCTTGTGCACTCTGCCTGGCCGGGGTGCGTGTGGAAGAGTGTGTTTAAGCGTGTGTGAGAGTGTGGCAGCGTGTGCGCTCTCAGCCTGGCGTGCAGGACTCTGCAGCAGTCTACCTGCTTCACGCCCAGCACGCCTGTCAATCACGCGGCTCTCGTCCAATCACGGCGCCCGGCGGCCCGTGGCTCCGCCCCGGCGTATAATTGAAGTTTCTGTAGTTTCTCCGGCGGAGTCCACACGCAGCATTGTCCGATCCGTAGTGGGATTAAACGCGCAAACGCCGGACCATGTTCCCCAGGAGTGCAAGGGCGTGTGTGAGCCTGTGTCTGTGGATTGTAGCCCTCACAGCGCTGGGAAGTGTGTGTGCTCGGAAGCAGGACGACTCTTTCTTCACTGCCAGCATTTACCGAGCGAGATGCGCTTCGAGGTGCCTGAGCCTTCACATCACTCGCATCTCCGCTTTCTTCAAGCACTCGCAGGTAGGAAACGTCACATCAGCAGACAAGTCCAGAATCGCTGTTAAATCACCAATCAACGGCGCGTTCGATTCATCATTCAACCCGTGCGTGCGTGTGTGTGTTTGTGTGTGTGTTTGTGTGGCAGCCGTGCAGATCCTCCTGCGCCCCTCGGTGCGCAGACAGCAGCAGGTCTCTAATGGTGCTGAAATACTTGATCAGTTTTCATCTCCTTCTGGCATCGCGGTTCCAAAATGGAAATGATCCCCGCAGACTTGAGGCACAGATGCAGAACGTCTCGCGTCTGCCTGCGCGGCGGGTTTGAGTTTCTGCAAAGTTGACACAAAACTGGCAACATATCATGTGGAACCCGTGTGGATTGAATATATCTATTTAATACATCTCAGTGTTGTTGAGACAGATGGAAGCCCTCTTTTCTTTTTTTGGACCAGATTCCATTGGCTGGGGCCAGCTCCCCTTCATTTCTTGTTAAATACGACTGCGAAATCTCCCCCGTTAGTGTGTTGTGGTGACTAGCAGTGATGGAGATCAGTGAACTTTTTTTCGA
>OMPJ01038840.1:0-18246 GCA_900312935.1 Carapus acus | reverse complement strand
GTGTGTGTGGAGGACGCGTGTGTGTGAATACGACACCGTGTGTGTGCTGTGTAGGAGGGAAGGACAGTGGGGATGCAGCGGCCCGCAGCCGTATTTCTGTCAAGGGCGAATCAGACCTGTCAAATGTTATCAAGCAGCGCTGCCATGGCAACGACGTTAGCACCCGCGAAGGTCACAAGATGGAGTGTGTGTTCCCCTCCTGCTGGGTGCCTGTCACAAATGACACACAACTGCGGCCACACACAGACACACACACACACGCGCACACCGGCACTAAAACGCACGCATGCGCTTGCACACCAACAAATTGAATTCATTCTAACAATAAAGTAGGTATACAGACTCCTGTTTGTCACAAATTGGATTTGATATCACAGGATGGAGGGAAGGAGGCGGGACGAGGTGCCGCGGAGGTGATTGTGGGATGTTTCGCCTCGCGTGAGCGTCACCGGGTTCCAAGTTTTCCTCTTCAGATGGAGTCTTGGGGTATGAATTTCTAATTTCGGAGGCATGGAAACGCGTCCAAATACGTACCTGTATGCGACTACACACTTTCTCCATCTCTCTCTTTCTCTCTCTCTGTCTGTCTCTCTCTCTCACACACGCACACACACACACACACACAGCGGCACACACACTCCCCGTCGCAGCACGTGCCGTCAGGCTCATTAGAGTTTTCCCAGCTGTCTCGGGAAGATCTGCAGGATGTCACCATCACTTACCTCAGCCACGTGGTGGATATAACACAATCATCTACACACAGACACACACACACACATGCACACATAGATGTCCACACACTCGTCAGCACTATGGGCAAATACGGGCTCAGAGCGGTGTGTATTGTCTCTTTTTTCACAGGGGCCGGCTGCCGGCGAGATGATGAATGTGCCTCTGCACTGTGTGTCCTCCTATTGTTAATAGAGTGATAGAACCACACTGGCACCCCGGCACTCTGCTCCCTTCCTCGCCACTGCACCCAGGAAGTGGTCATAAATAGGCACATAAAGCCATAAAGCCCTTGGCATCTGAATAGGGTCAGTGAGGGCTTTGTAATTTCCACCTCATTACAAAAGCTCGGACCCCATTTCCGCACTGCGCCACCCTTGGGACGAAGTCCTCAACCTCAACTTAAAGGAATAACTCACCAAATTTGGAATTGCCAATCGATATCAGATCAGGGTGATCATATAACGCATCCCCCTCCCACACACACACACACACACACACACACACACCCCCGGGGTTCCTCTGAAAGTTAATGCCCCCGTTGAACGATTCGTGATAACACAGCACGCGTTACTTTACTTAACTCCGCGCCTCCGGGCAGGAAGTGGATTATCAGTCCCTCCTCCTTCTCGATCGGTCAAGTTCGTGAGGCGACGCCTGTCAGTCATCTTGACAAGAAGTCGAGTGTGTACTCATCTCGCCCCAAGGCTCGAAAGGAGGAAAGCGGTGTCGTCTGAGGAGGCTGCGGGCGGACGCTGAGGGGAGAGAATGCGAGGAGCACAGGTGCTCTTTAGGAAAAATAGCAATGATGTGCGCCTGCTTTTGCATGTCTAACTTTGATGCCCTCCTCTTGACAGCAGCTGTCAAACTGCCGTTTTACGCGGCTGCTGCTCACGAAAACCAGCAGGAAATGGTTGCGGTCTCCCTCCGCAAAAAAAAGAAAAAAAAAAACGCTCTGCAACAGCAGAAAAAGGGCCTGCTCAGCAGTTTGGCCGGAAAATCACAGCGGCACCGTTTTAAAAACGTCAGTCCATCCATCCATCCTGTCCCCGGCCACGCCCTCCGGTTCCTTCCTCGGGGATCCTTTAGCACTCGGCAGCCAGACAGCTAGACAGGTGGGATTAATCCCTCCGGCAATTTAAAGTGTAACATATCAACACGCATGGGAAACCTTAATGAGAGGCAGCACGCAGAGCCAGTCGCGCTCCCGAAACAGCGAGCACGGCCTGCCGGCGCGAGACACACAAATCACAAAAATGGGTGTAATAAAAGCGACATCATCACTGATTGGGGATGCAATGATGATTTTCAGACACCACGACATGTGCTGTGTGACAACACTGTCGCAACGTGAGCGTGTGTGTGTGTGCGAGTGTGTATGTGTGTGCAAGGTTTCTTAACATTTTCTAGAATAAAATTTCTAGCCAAGTGATATCTGGAGCAATTCACATCCTCTGATCGGGAGGTCCATTTCCAATTTCCTGCTCGACAGGTGCCATAGCGTCTTCGAGCAAGACATGGAACCTGTTGAAGCTTTAGATGTGCAACAGGAAGTTCTGCCTGTATGTTTGCATGTCTTCATGGCAGGCCAAACACTTTCAGAGCTAAGAGCTGCAGATCATCTAAATATGCATACATAACTACCTGTTACTTGCACTGATCACTTTCACCTAATCCTGAACTGGAGCTGCACCTTAATTTTGTCGTGCCATGATTCTCTTGTTGTGCTGCACAATGTCAATAAAAGAGTTCTATTCTATTCTATTCCACGTACATACACACACACGCACGCGCGTACGCACGCACGTGTGTAGCACGCATATATAGACACACACGCACATAGACAGACAGACAGACAGACAGACAGACAGACAGACAGACAGACTGATTAACCAATAGATAGATAGATAGATAGACAGACAGACAGACAGACCATCCTATTTATCTATCGCTTTGTCTTTGTGTCTGTCTGTCTGTCTGTCTGTCTGTCTGTCTGTCTATGTGCGTGTGTATCTATCTATCTATCTATCTATCTATCTATCTATCTATCTATCTATCTATCTATCTATCTATCTATCTATCTATCTATCGCTTTGTCTTTGTGTCCGTCTGTCTGTCTGTCTGCCTGTCTGTCTATGTGCGTGTGTGTGTGTCTATATATCCGTGCTATCTATCTATCTATCTATCTATCTATCTATCTATCTATCTATCTATCTATCTATCTATCTATCTATCTATCTATCTATTATCTATCTATCTATATACCTACCTACTCATCCACCCACCCAGTTTTCTATCTGATATACAGCTTTAGATGTGAAGGCTTAGAGGTCTGAGGACGGCTGATATGTTAACGCGTTCAGCCTTTAACACATCACACACCTCACCTGGCCTGTGTCATCTTATGCCGCCCTATTCATTAGCTTTGCATATGTAGAAACGGTCCTCAACTGGAGGATAACACTCGCTCCTCCCGATCAGCACACTGCAGGAGGTCAACGCACATTATCACCTGTGCACTAGCGGCGACAACAACACCCCCACATTGATTACCAGCGCGGGATATCAGCACGGCGCGTGGAGGTGTCGGGTGCCATGTTCGGCTTGTCAAACACAGGTGCGACTAATCGCATCAAGTCACAGACGCATTCCGTTCAGGTGCGCCGGCAACAGGCTCCGTGTTATTGTGCATCGGAATTATTGTTAGTTACACCTGTGCTTCTCTTGCTGCAACAAGTCCGACCCCTCTGGCGGCTGAGAAACAGGGAGGCGCCGTCCCAGATCACAGTGCTCATCCCAGATTTGAACTCTGAGACTGACAATTCACTGACAATTTAAGGCCTGCATCTGCGAAATCCATTAATCAAACATCGCTCCCGGTGTTTTCAGACAACGCCTTCTCCGCTGAACCTGAATCGTCAGTTGTTATCTTTCATCACTGCGGACGCCGCACTGAGTGTGTGTGACACACTTTCATCGCTGCGCAGTTGAACTGTATTCCCTGTTAAACAAAACAAACCCTCTCAGCCTCGGGGAGGACAGTGGGAGGCGGGCGGGGGTTTATGTCTAAACATTTTTGAGACGCCGATTTCCCAAGGTCGGTATCATAGCTCCCAAAAGTCCTTCTCTATAGATTCAACGTTTACGGCCCACAGAACTTGTGAATGGAGAAGTTAAGAAATGATAATACGTTGGAAATTTGCTATAAATCCAGCTGCTTTATTGCTCCCACATTTGCGCTTCTAAACACTGATAGGTAGGTCATCGTTTCCCAGGAAAGCCCATGGGCGCCCGGGTAGTAATGAATTTGTTGTTTCTGGAGGAAGCAGCGATAGCTTATTCAGACTAAATAGATGAGCCTGGGCATAAAGCATCAGCGCAAATAAATAAAAAACTAAATAAATAAAGCAGAGTGCTGCTCACTGTTTAATGAAGGCAACGTTTCCACAGTTTGCTTCTGACGCCATCCAACAATTAAATTAGCCGTTGTCCTCCTCGACCTTGGACCGGCAAGAAAACCACTGAACGCCATTAAGGCCAATCGTATGATTCTTTGCATTAAGGTTAGAAAAGTGCACATAAAATATAAAAGCGCTGATAGCACCGCTTTTGTGTTGGCAGTGGGCTTTTTTCGACACGAGCTATTAAACGTGATTTGCAATCTAGCGCCACAGTTGGTGCGTTGAGGCCTTTTTAGATGAGGAGCACTTTCGGCTTGACGCCGTAGATTGTGACTGTTGCACGAATGGTGCAACGTTCCATCCTCGCCATTATGTCATCGTGACACCATTAGCGCTGGAAGCATTATCCAGAAGTGCTTGTTTACATTTTCATGGCATTGCCACGACCGACCTCTCTTGTTTTTTTTTGGGCTGTGGTTCCATCTTAGTGAGTTGTTTGCTACTGTACCTTGGTGTTTTAAATTTTTGACAAGACCCTTGCACCTCAACAGACGATTAGATTTTTTATTCACATTCTGCATTCGCCTATACACTCAGGCTAGCAGGCTTCCATGAACAGGCTTTTGTTTTGTGAATAATGAATGAGGAGCAGCAGCACTTGTTTGTTCCACTCTGGAATATATTTGCAGTAGTAGTCGCAATAATGTACCTTTTGCTGGCGCAAACCAGAGATGTAGCCAAATTATGGAAATGTCGTAATATATAGTGTCTCTAGTGTATAGAAGAATCCCTCACCTACTGCAGATGTTATGGTAAAACTTGGCGAAAATGAATCATCAAGGCACAACACTGTATCATAATCAACTTTTGTATACCGAAGTTTTCATAAGCCTCTGTACACTTTTATCTTTTCCATACCCTTTAAACACTTTTGTAAACCTTTTCTAGAAGTTTCACCGTATCGGCTATCGCAAGCGTCTTCCTGTGACGCTTGGAGTCATCGCCAGAGATTTCAGAAGGTACAAGACGTTTAGGGGGCATCGTAGGGGTTTCAAAGAAGTTACAATTTCACACAAAAAGCCAAAATGACGCTACTGAACACAGATAAAGATGCTGCAGGTGCGTGTGCAGGGAGTGAGCTGAACAGGGCTGAATGCTAAAAGCTATGGTGCTGATACTGCACTGCATTTTTAGTATATTCAAGGCTAGGCTAGCAAATGATTTTATTCCCAATAGAAATCATCTAATTTAACAAAAATCTGAATTTCAATCAGGCGCAGAAACTATATTGTACCGGGGGAATCCTGATGTAAATTAAAATTGAACATTTATAAAAATCTGCGATGTACTGAGACTTTGATATATCGAGGGATTACTGTATATGTTTGTAATCTCCGTAGGGGAAAAAAGTCTATGGTGTTGATTGTGGCTGTGGCAGCTGGTGTCCGTCCACTGCTGTCAAAGTAACGGTGACACTGGTTTGAAGTGATTGCCAAGAAATGCTGTTGCTAGTGCAGAAATGTTACCAAAATAAAAGAGAAAAAACATGGATTATCACATCAACACAGTTAAGCGTAGATGTCAACCGCTGAGGGCTTAGCCCCTCTAGATCAAGTTAGAGGGTGTATGTGGTCCCCTAGGCCGTACTGGAGGCATGCAAAAAAGGTTTAGCACTGATGAGTTGGTGGAGGGGCAGACAGAGGAATAAACATCAGTAGACTTCACCATGTAGATTTGTTGTTGGGAATATGGGGGCAAAGAAACTAAGATTTGTACTGAGTCGACATTCACAGTTTGGGTTTGGCACACCCGGGCATGTGCCGAATGATGCACGATTGACTAGTGAGGGGCGCTGCTGATGCAGAGGTAGGAACAATAGCTTGTATCGCGCAATAACCCCTATCAGGTTTTTCCTTGAGTTTACAGGTTTGGTTTTTATTTTTGTGGTTGCTGGTTAGCATAGTTCACAGGTGTCATACTTCAGGCACACGGCCCACCGCATAATTTTAAGTGGCCCTCCAGAGCTTGACAGATTGTTTCAACATCCTTCATTTATCTAGCCGTCATTTAAGCCGGCATTGATCCACAAACTACACCCCCCACAATGCATATGTGGATTCATCTGGAGACACAAGTAAGTAGTGAACGAACCACCTTTTCAAAGTGATTGACTGTTGACCAATGATTGTTGATGAATTCAGATATACTGTATATGCCCCATACATTAAAATGACGTATATCAGAACAACAAAGCAAAGACCACGCCTATTTTTACACCTATGCAAATGTAAATAGCAGAATGAATGATAGTCAATATGAAATATATCCTAATGGTTATTTACATTTCATTTAAATATTTTTCATTGCTCCTTTATTGCCATTTACATCAGTGCACGTGAGGACAACCGTCATGCTGATGTGGCCCTTGGTGAAAATGAGTTACACACCTCGGGCGTAGTTGATAAAAGTGAGGTACAAAGTCTTGCGCTGACTATCTGACACAGCTGCAGCTGTTCAGTTCATATTTCCTCTCTGGGTCACAGGACATGCAAATGCAACAGCATATCATAGTTTAGCCTTGTTGTAAGGTTTTCTTAAGTCTCCATATTAATGTTGTATTTGCACCATGATGAAAGTCAGGCCCATGTGATTTGTTTTGCTCTTTAACATGATTAAAGCTTGCACTATTTTGTCCCACTGCACACCCCAAGTGTGATCTTGCTTTCGTGATATGGATTGAAAAGCTGCATTTTTGGAATAGACGTTAAGTGGGTTTACATTGCACTTGCTTTGAAAGAATCAATGCAGAAGATCATAGAGGCATTTTTTGTTTTGTTTTGTTTTGTTGGTGTTTTGATTCTAAATCCAATCATTCCTGTTAGAGTACATCACACTGTTTTTATGGACTTAAAACTGTCTTCAGTTGCTAAATAATGGGATGGTGAACATGCCATTGGTATCAATAAACCACAGATACCACTATTCATTTGAATGGGCATGTCCTAGTGGTGCCACTGAAATAAAAACTGACCTTTTAGTTCAACATGATGAAATATTTCCCTCCAAACTTTCCCTCTGAGTTTAACCCATCCTGAGGAGAGACGGGCCGGGAGTGTCTTAGCATCGCTTGATGTTTCCCAGCAACATGGTCAGTAGGTTTCGGTTTCCTTCTCATGGACACACGCACTGGCCAAGTTCAAATTCACGTGGCCTTTCGGAATTCAGCTCTGCGTGATACTGAAGTTTCTAACTAGAGCTCCCGACTCAGCCGTCCGGACAAGGAAGGAACAAAGGAGGAACAAGTCACCATCTGGTGCCCAGACAAGGTCCCTTACCTTACCGACTGAACCACTGCCACTATGGAGGGGCCAGAAAACAATGCCACCTCCTGATCCTCTTTGAATTAATGTGTACAACTTGAGATTTTATTCCACAAACAAACAACAAGAACGAGCCTGTGTGTTCCAGGACCACACTTGCTTGCTACATCATCTCTGGTTTATGGTACACAGTAATCAATGGTGCTGGAGGATGTTTGAACAGCTCATTGATGTTTATCTGCTTTGTTGAGATAAAACAAATGGCGCAGCCCACAACAGATAGCAGGGATGTACAGGCACACACACACACGCACACACACAGGCGCGTGGCTTTACTGCGGCAGCTCCGATTCTGTGTAGAAAGCAAACCCAACCAGAAAATATGCACACACACACGTATGCGCGAATAACCAACATGGCATAAACTGCAGTAACTTTACCGCCTCCAGTTTGCTCTCCGTCTCTCACGCGCGCATTGGAGCTTGCACAAGGCTGCGACTGATAAAACGATCGAATGGCATCAGAATGCTGATTACAAGAAGTGATTCACCGTCGACAGATGTTGTGTGATCATAAACAACAGGGTTTTTTGTCAGAGCCATGAATCAAACGGGCCCTGCCCCATTGCTGCAGTGTGCAACGCCGAGCCCTCATCAAGGTGCTATTATTCTTCCAGGCAAACTCGCACTCCAGCTCGGGAGCCAGCAATCGGATAAGCCACAGCTCAGCATGAGTCACCCCCGCCGCTTTGATCACAAGTAAGAGATTCAAAGTTAACGCCCATCCCTAAAACTTTAAGTCTGGCATTACTTCTGCCGTGACTGCTTCATCTACTGCCTCGGCCAGGGCCCCTTTCTTTCTTCTTCTTCGCTCACCCTGCGCACCACAGCCGGAAGCCTCGGTCTGAGTTTGACGTCCATTAAGGGGACTTCCGGGGTTACTAGAGTAACGACGGTGGCTCAGGCTGTCCTCCGAGCTTTGCCACTGCTATAGCACGGCATGGACAGAGACAAGACTGGAGTAAAGGGCCTTTGCATATTGTCTCTGTTGTGCTAAAAAGCTAAAGCATGAAGAGAAGCAAGGCGATTGGCTTAGAAATTGTCATCAATCTATAAGAATACAGCGGTGTGAGAAATATCTCTCACTGCTGAGGTAAAATAGAGAATTCTCATTAGATGTACAGAGCTGGGCTGGAATGTGAAAATGCAAAGGTGAATTAGCATTGTGCAGCTATCAAAACCTTCAAAAGAGTTTGTAGCTCCAACGTCTTGAAGCAACTTCATCGAAGCACACCCAAGAATCTCTGCTGTCTCAGGTTTAGTGTTGCAGGTGTCCTGTTAAAAGATGCTGAGTCACTTTTTACTACAAATTCCATCCTGCGAAGCCTTGAGGATTAATTTGGACAACAAAGAAAGTTGTAAACATCAATTCCCAAATCCACATATTGTATCAATTATCAAGAAAATTCTCGCCTTGTGCTGCAAAAGGCTCCTTCATCTACAGGTAGTATCAGTTGTGGGGGCTGGGGATGAATATTCAGCATTCACGTTAGAGCTCCAAGTTTCATTAAACTGGAACTAAATAAATTAAAATCAAATCCAGCGTTGGTTTAATACACGACGTGATTTTGCTTAATGTTGCCTCTCGTAATTTTACTAGTGATAATTTTCAGGGCATATTGCTGCTCACTCCATTACACACTTCCGTGATTCGCCGCCCAGCCTGAGAATTATTCTTACACTTGAGTGTGTTGTTTATTTCGTTTGACCTCAGCTGAGTGATATGCAAAACAAACTAACACCGGAATTAGGAATAAATTACACAAATGCACAGAGAGTCGTGGATAAAAGATCCCGATATCAAAACAGATCAAAATGTTATCGCGGAGGTAATCAACGCTTTGAAACAGATGCAAATCAAATCATGTTTTGCATTAGGGCGAAATCAATTAAAGTTTTTTTTTCTTTTTTTTTTTTTTTTGCTTGAGGGCTTTGATTGATTTATTGATTAAACCGAGTCCCAGTGAAGATCAGATGTCTAATAGGGTTAATTGACAATGATCCAGGCTCACTGCTCCGCCTCAAACGCGGGCGAGGGGGGTTGTGAAGATGGCCGGGACGCAGAAATGTGAGGTCAATTAAAGACATTAAACATCCGTGCATTATGTACTGTGACAACTTGGCGTCAATAAGGGTTTTGATTCATTATAAGTGTGAAATCTGCTCAATTACCAGTGAACCACACCAAATGAACATCAAGCAGATGCCGAAGTCCACACACCACACGGTGCTGGTTTGCATAGGGCTCTCTAAATTCACATGTTTTTTTCTAAATATTACAATCACACCTTGTAATTCTTTTGTCCCCTCTTCACGCCCTTCTTTAGAAATCACTGTGCATGCGCGCAATTGAAAGCTGTATGTTTTAAATAGACATTAAGTAGATCTACACTGGATTTGCTTTGAAAGTATCGGTTAAGAAAATCACCCAAGAATAGTTTGGTGGTCATTTCCTTTATAAATCCAGGGAAAAATTGCCTTATATAGTTTAGTCAGTAGACTTACTGGAAATGTCCCCATATGCAAAATAATGGGATTATAAACACGCAATGTAAAATACGATTAATTGCTATACACTACATAGTTGCTGCTAAGCGATTAATCAAACGATTAGTCACTCAGCAGCAAAGGCTCTTAAGGGGATCTCTGCACCACTAACCACTCACTCAGCATCCCTGTGCTCCTCAAGACGCAGTGATAGGTCAAACGTAGAGAGGTCATTGGATGTCAGATTCAGGACGCATAGGCGCATTGGTTTTGCTAAAGCTAGCCTTTGTCGCCAAACCTAGGTCGACCTTTCAGAACAAATAGTCCACAAACAAACAATATCTGACGAGATATCTGCACCTATTCAAAACAACCGTGAACGTATGGTGTCGAGCAGCAGCAGGAGCAGCTGCCTCGTCCTTGAGCTGCACTCGCGTGTCGGATCGGGGAAGATGAGAGTGAAGGGTTCTGCTGTGCATGCAGAGTGAGTCAGACGGCGACTTGGGACCGCCTCATTAAGGTGTTAATTGGGTTGGTTACCTGCACTGTCCCGCAATGCCCTGGGCAGTGTGTCTTTCCAAGTGTGTGTTGCAAGTGTGTGTAGGCGTTACCGTGAAGGCTATGAGCGGACATTTGCATTTGCAGAAGGACCGCGCATCAGGGAAGACGCGGGGAGGACACGCTCGGAGGAGGACGAGAGACGCAAGAAGGGTAAAAGCGATAGGGGTGCGGGTGGCGTAGAGACGGGAACCTGGGGAGAAGCCGCTGCTCTCTTGGGGAAGACGGCGAATCAAAAACAGACCGGCATTTTGATGAGATGTTATTTGATTTCTGATTGATACAAGACCCTCTCTAATTGGCCGGCGCAGCAAGGGGGGATGGCTCCAAGGCAGAGCTGTCACCGGATCAGATATATGCTGATGTGTCCCAGCATCATCAATGACCTTTTTGAAAATGAAGGTCCATAGGAGCAGTAAAAAAAAAAAAAAAAAAGAAAGACTGCAGAGTGTTCAGAATATTCTGACACGTATGACTAGCGTGATGGCTTCATGTTGAAAAGAGCTGCAAATGAGTACATTTGCGTGAAGGATTTGGCACAATAATGATAAATATTCATTATGTATCTAAATATTTCAGTGATTGCTGTGTGCATAAACACACGCATGCCTCAAAGCCGCTGTCAATATGGCGGAAGTGCGACAGTCAAGTGGGAGAAGTAGAACATTCTGCCGCTCAGATGTACCCGCTCACCCCGTTCAGTTGCCTGTTTGTGAACTTGTGTACTTTGAGTGGCGGTACTGAGTACGTCTCACTACACCAAGTAAAACTAGTGCTGGTAAGCTGAGTACTAGAGTCGCCGATAATATCGGCGCACCGATATTATCGGCCCGATATTGGCATAAAAATGAAATATCGGTATCGGGATTTTTTGCTTTAAAACCGATAAAATAAAAACCGATGAAAATAAGATAATGCTTGCGTTACACCGAAATAGTACCTATGCGCTCCTGAAGCGTTTACCGGCGCACATATTGGTATCGGCGGTTATTGGTATCGGTAAATTGAGAGTTGGACAATATCGGCATATCGGATATCGGCAAAAAAGCCATTATCGGACATCCCTACTAAGTACACATGTAGTACCTCTTGAAAAGGTTTTGTCACTTGACAACACTTCTACTTTTTGGTTTCCCTCACTTTCCTCGTCATTCTTCGTGTCCTACCAGGATGTACATGCACGTCAAGTTGTATTCAACAGTTGCCTTGAACTTTGCTGAGCCAGTCAGGGCACCATTGCGGATTGAAATCCTGCCAATATGAGACAAACCAAGGTGAGATGGTGTCCAAAAGAGAGTATTCATCGATGATATGGGCTAGAAGTGAGCAAGGATGGAATAGTTTAGTCGACAGTCTTTGACCAGAATTCAATCCTCTGTGCAAAAACAAACACACACACCTATAACAACAAAATGTTAAATGCGCAAGTCAGATTGACCCAAAGATGAAATGTAGCAACAACCAAACGAAATCACTGATTTTGTCATTTGCATCGCGAGAAATGCGATGAAAATAAAAAAATGTGGAAAAGTGGCTATATATAAGGATGACGTGTCTCAAAATGCTTTGTTATACAAACAAAATGTGTGACAAATGTAAATACTTATTGATACTCGTGAGTCATTGACGGAAGAGAGCCAGTCAACTGAGTCTTGAGAGTCAATGAACTGATTTCACCGAATCCTCCCATCAGCAACCAGAGGACTCACAGTGTCCAGCATGGTGGAGCCGTTGGACTCATGATTCCTGAATTTGTAGTACATTTACCTTGTTAGTGAGTGATGACCGCTCGTTAGCTATTTTCAAGTCCACCACTACCTTCAATACGTTAAGAGTCCAAGATTGCAAGACCTCGGAGAAAGCGGAGGAAGGTGAGGTGCACCAACCGCCCGACCAGCTTCTCAAGCTTGTCTTCATCAGCAGTCAACATCGCTGCGATTGATAAGCGCCGGCTGGGGAGAATTTGTCTCGGAAATTAGCCGCTATTACGTCTCCATGGTGTGTATACAGACTTCATATTTTTGCGTTGATGCGATCGGGAGCTGTGGCTCGGCAAAAGGTCAGCACAATCGATGAAATGCTGATTCAGACGTGTGTTGCTAATTCCAGGCTCACTTTTTTTCTTTTTTTCTTTCTCCAGAATCAGCATGTCTTGGTGGACGGCTTGATTTGACAGTTTGACAGCGCATGATTGGGCTAATTGTTAATAGCGGCACTTAAGTGTTGATCTTTTCCGACTGAGAGAGTCGGCAATCAGGGAGAGGGCGGGCGGGGGATCGAGTCGGGTCAAACCCCCGTAAAAACAGATATGTCAAGGTCGGGCAGAAATGTCAGCGTCCTGTACATTCCAGGCGGCTGCGACAGATGAGACCGGCTCACTTGCCAAACCCATCGATTTTTTTTTTTTTTTCTCGAGACCAATTATCTCGGCGTCAGAGATCTCACTCACAAGTTTCCGGATGGCGAGGTTTGAGAGGGGGGAAGTGTGTGCGTGTGTGTGTTTATATGTGTGTTGGAGGTGGCTTAAGGGTGAGGGGGACGGTCTGACTTTAATCACACATCAATGCCAGACTCCTTTTAGCCGCCATCGCTGTTTATCCCCGAGTCCCATTTCTTTGCCAGCTCGCTATCGATTATGACCCGGCTTCATCCGTCGCGCTGCGATCCGTTGCTATTCCCGAGTCCGAACAACACCCGCTCCTCCCTCCTTCCCTTTCCCACCCACCCACACACACACACACACAAACACATACTGTGTATGTGTACACATACTCCACCCACCTCGGCGTTCCGAGCTACTGGGGAGCTTTTGGCAGGCGGGGAAGGGAGGCCGGAAAAGCGGGAGCGATGATTTCCTCGTGAAACCACCATTGATTTTGTGACACTCTGATGCCATCTCGCTCTCCCTCCCTTGGCAGGGCAGGGGCCGAGCGAATTATCCGGCCGTGACACACATTGATAGTTATGTAAAACAGCGATGGCGGTGGTGAGGCTGGGAGGGTGTGGGTGGCCATGTGGTGATTTCAGCAAGGCCTGGGACCAGTCAGGCGGAATGTGCCAGGATTTACTAATTCGCTACTACTGTGTCGTGCGGCCGCAGGGGTTTCCACGTGTTAAGGTCGCCATTACCTTCTCAGGGTGAAACTGCATCTTAAGTATTTACAAATGCTGATAAGTGACAAAATGTTGGAAGTTGTACATTGTATATTTTTAGTCAGGTAGTTCCTTTATATGCGTAAATTATATACGGTTAGTTAGTTAGTTCCTTCTTACTGCCTAGTGCACAGGTGTCAAACTCAAGGCCCGGGGGCCAAATGCGGCCCGCGGCATCATTCTATGTGGCCCGCGAGCGTTTGGGGCACTGTTTCAATATACCACCGGTGTCAAACTTAAGTCCCACAGGCCGAATGGAGCCCAATGCGTTTCAACATAAATCTCTCTATGTAAACGCGCAGTGACTCAAAAATTACATCTCCCGAAATGCAAGTGGATCATGGTACGAGTAAAGTGACGACAGCTTTGCCCTGACCAGATACAAACTTTATAAAATGTCCGTTTATCAAGAAGGGAAGAAGGGAACCAGGTTACTGACTGGTTGATTGATTGTTAAAATACAAGGATCTGTGATAGAATGATAACAAAGCCCTGACATATTTTTACATCTATTCAAATTGGATATTTGTATGTTGAATAAGTTAAACATAGTTAATATTAGATATTACTAGATGAGTTTTGACATTTTACATAAAATTACATCATACCTCCTTAACATCTGACATCTGGCCCCTTGGGGGGCATGGCCCTCGGTGAAAATGAGTTTGGCACCCCTGGCCTGGTGTATACTGCATAGTTGAGGTAAGGGTAAGGTACTTTTAGTATCTGCTGCCTCCTGTATCACCCTGAGCTGCTGGGCCCTTAATTTCCTAGATCGCAAGATCAAGGACCAATAGAGTACCTACCCTACCTTACCTTAAAAGTCGTTGTTAGGGTCAGACAGGCAGGTTTCGTTTGGATGAGCTCATTGTAAAGAGTGCTCGGATATACAGTAGAAATAATTGTTACCATGTCACGCCAACATCTCCATTCACACAACATGATATCTTTATTGCGCTTTCTTCTCCTGTGGCGGTCTCCAGCTGTTCCGGGCCCGTCGGCGCGCGCGTCAGGTCACTGCTAATGGATTTCTCTGCCTCAGTAAAACCGATTTCTTTATCATTTATTCCCGCCCGCCACGGCTTTTATTTACTTTCTCTCTCTTTTCTTATTTATTAATTTGGCGTGAATGACTAATTTCCCTTCAAGCTTTAATCTCGAGCCGCGTTTTATGGGCCGAGTTCTTTTCGAGAACTTGGAGACAGTTCACCGCTAACTACACTTTGATTACCTCATCATAATTTGGCTCACTTGTCAGCGCGGCTGCACGGCCAAAATACTTGACGATGTGTGTGTGTGCGTGCGTGTTTGTGTTTGTGTGTGTGTTTGAGCTTTTGCGCTCGTTCGTGTGCTTGTTTCTATGTGCGTTTTGTTATTCCATGGATAATTGTGTTTGACCGTGTGTTTGTGTATGTATAAGCTGGCGTGCTATTTTTGGTCGGCATCCGTTCCAGCAGAGGTTTGTGTTTGTGTGTGCGCGCGCGTGTGTGTGTGTGTGTGTGTGTTTTGGCTGAGTCACTGTGGTTTTGGCAGGGTCGGGGCCGGCTGGGTGAGCCGTGATGGGCTGAGTTTGGACGAGCGAGGGAGCGGATGTGGGAAACCTCTCTCCTGTTCTCCCATCTGCTCTGCTCTGCGGAGGTGTGAGAGGTCACAGAGGTCTTCTGTGTGTGTGAATCATTGCTTATATGCCTTTATATTTCTAGCCACGCCTGTTCCTGAACACACACTCGTCACCCACACAACGCGCACACACACAGCCACAGATGGTGGAGGGAAAGGGTTCAGGCTTCCTGAGGTCTTGCGGCCGAACATTGTGTGGGCTAGAAAAAAATAAAAAAAAAAAGCAGAGCCCATTTTCATCTTCCTCGTGCTCCTCCCCTTCTTCATCTCCGCCTCCTCCTCCTCTTCCCCCATTCCATCCCTGCCTTGACATGACACCCATTCATCAGCGTAAGAGGCAGCGATTCTATTTGACGGTGCGGGCGCGGGCACGTCATTCAAACCTTGGCCGAGGGTTCAACTCCTTTCGGCGGTGGAGCGTTCGCTGGCTCTGATTTGGTTTTAGGCGTGGCTGCTCCTCTCCATCCGTCTGAGCGAGATTTTGAGTGGGGGAGTGGGAGGAGCTGTTTTAACTGTGCCACTTCTTCTGGGACTCTAATTCAATAGAGTAGCGGGAAAGCTAACAGAGCAGGAGCTGAGGCGATGGAGGACCGTCCCAGCCTCCCCTGAGCGAGAACATGCAGAATTTAAATGTCATCAGCATTTCACTCAGAAGGAATTGCAAAACAAAGCCACGTTTGTATCAGCAATATTGCTAACTGGCAAGAGGAAGCTAGCATGAACGCATTAATCACAATACAATATCAGTTAGACGTTAACAACTCAATTTTTTGGGTTGTTGTTGTTTTTTCTTTTTGCTTTATTTTGTCCCTCCTCACAAACTTCACTTCTGCAACTGCTGTGCTTGCACAAGGATTTGAAAGCTGTATTTTTAATTGAGAATTCAAATATAAGAATTAGCGTGATTTGACTCCTGATGCACATATTCCAGTAAGAATTGTGTTACATTTTCATTGTGTTACATTTTCAATATGACCTCAAAGGTTGTGAAATGAAAAATAATGGGATTGTAAACATGGGATTAAAAATGCCAATTATCAGAATTAACCACAGTTTAATTTGGAAATTAAATTTAATTTCAGAGTTTGGAAATTTATCATGATTTTTTTTTTAAATCTATATTAACAATTCTTGAATATTTATTTTTTTCATAAATAACATTGCGTTCTAAGCAAATGCTGAACTCTTTGCCGTAAATGCCACGTGCTGAAACTTTTATGATCCTTCATGAAATATGGGTCATGGAGAAAAAATTTTTACAAATCAGGAAACCCGAAATAACACGCGCCAAGAACTGACTGCAGGGAGGTGAGGTATAAATTAAATAAATGCAAGTGACGTTAACGTAAAGTAAGAAACCGCCAGCTGCCAAGGACAGAGCCTCATTATGCTGTCAAACACTAACACTTGAATTAAACTGTGACTGCATGCAGCAAGAGAACACATGTTGCTTTGAGAAATTCACCTCCTTACCCATTCGCAACCACACAAACATACACACACACGGGCACAGCGTCACACAAACACACACTCGTTGCCATAATCCCGCCTCCCTTGAGTATCTCCAAACAGGTGACATCCTGTACTGCTCCCGGTTTGAAATAATCTCGTAGAACAGATGGGTCCTTTTCTCCCCCGGCCTGCGAGCCAGACCCACTCGGCGCCACGGGGGGCCCGCGGCAGCAAAGACACGAATTGCAAAACCCACGCCAGGAGCGGGACGCGTCCAAAATATTGCCCGGCGCCATCGCCACACACGTCTAAATCCTTCTTTTTTGTCGTTTTTTTTTCCGGTGAACATCAGTGGGCGTTTGTTTCACTCTCGTCTCCCCCCTCCCCGCCCCTAACCTTCCCCTCTGCGGTCAGCTCAAAGCTATGAGTCGAGGGCGTGATGCGTCACCGCGGCGGCTGACAGGGCCAGCAAGGAAGGGCGACAGATGGGTTGAGCAGGCGGTCATTAATGTAAGGAGAGGAAGCAGGTACGCGTCTTTAGCGTTAGCCGCTCGGCCCCTACGGGTCTGTCCAATCAGCCGAGCTCCAGTCCGCGTCCAATTACTTCTCCCTGCCCCCGAAAAAAGAAAAAGAGGCAGAGAGAAAAGGAGACAGATATCACAATATCTGCCGCCCTAATGTCACCCGCTGGTGATTTTACACTCCCTCAGCCGTGTCACGGGATGGGACAGCGACATCCCACGATCTGCCACCCAACGTGAGAAGGTGCCAGGGAATGACAACAAGACACAAAGGGGTGGAGAAAAAAAAAACTAGGGCAGACAGATGATTAATTTTTTGATCGCTCGCAATCCAAGCACTGCTCTGGTTTATGGTGATTAATCGCTAATTTGATCGTACATCTACAATCCCACTGTTTTGCATTTCAAGCCCGTAATGACAATGTGAAGGAACCGTTACAACTGAGAATTGCGTCGATGGTTAAGTACGGGATAATGTACGCGTCGGGTGGTGGGGACACCTCTCGGTGATTATCTGCAACAATGACCGACGACAAGGGCATTATCGCGCTTATTACACGGCTTAAAACATTAATGAATAATACAGTTGTCAGAATAGTTCATAACAAGGCTACTTTCATTTTTCTGCAAAAGTGTAGGCAACGATATTTTCGCCTCCGCGAGAAAATAGTGCCGTAACGGCTACAGGTACTCTGCTTTTACATTCGCGCTTCTGTCACTTCTTCCGACGTGTGTTTGTCGCCGCAGCTTGAAATACACGTATCATTACTACCCCCGCATCGAAAGTTTCATGCTTCCCAAATATGTTGAAAATAATTTTTAAACTGCTCATGTTTGCTCCGTGACGAAGCGTGACGCGGGCAACAGTACGTAAACAATCCAGAGTGGAACTAGACGCTTTGGCGCGGATTGATATGAATGCAGGAAGTTCAACTCTGAGTCTTTG